>JARQOC010000003.1:660208876-660308142 GCA_033576535.1 Allobates femoralis | reverse complement strand
AACTGTAATGACCGGAGGTCCTATTAAGATTCAGTGAGTCACAGACTGAGACAGAGGCAGAAATAAACAACAGTATTTTTATTGATATGGGGATCAAAGTATGGTTCAGTATGGAATGTATAAGTCTCAAAATCCCCTTAAAGTATTACCAATAACAGTTTCACACACTCAGCGTTAGCCGACATCAATGCACCGATCTCAGAGTTCCCAGGGTATGTAAATCACACTCAGGACCAGGAGCAAATTTACCTACACGTTAGACTTATCAAGGATTTAACTTAACTAAAGGCTATGTACATCAACTGTGGGCGGTCTGATGGGAGCTCTGAGATGGCACACTGAGTATAACTTATCACAACTAATAACAATACATTACACTATATCAATGCTGGCTATACACTTAGCACAGGGATACCCAGGTATCTCAAAACTATGGTACCATCAACCTCAAATGTAGCTTTACACCAGTGTATATTCCACGTGGGCTGCAGCAAGTCCAGAAAAAGTAAAAAGAAAAAAACCTTTTACGCAAAAGAAAAACGTATTGTAAAACAGCAGAATTTGGCAGCTTACCAGCCAATGCCAGATTCACATGTCCAGTACTTTAGTTCTGTAAGCTTGGGGTGCAATCTGTGGAGCACTCTTTTCCAGGGCTTGTCAGGACCTTGTCAGGATCCTCCCAATGTGGATAGCACCAGACGCCGGCTCTCCTTTCGCAGTCACTCACGGCCTTCCTGGACGCCAATCACTTGCTCCATCAGAGGGAACATCTCCTCAGCCTCCTTGTCAGGATCCTCCCAATGTGGATGGCACCGGACGCCGGCTCTCCTTTCGCAGTCACTCATGGCCTTCCTGGACTCCAATCACTCGCTCCATCAGGGGGAACATCTCCTCAGCCTCTCCTCAGATGCTGGACACTTGCTGAGTTCAAGATAAAGTCTTTAGTCCACACAACAGGGCTTGCAAACAACTTTAAAGGCCCATATAGCTTGCACTGGCTTTGCTGTAATCCTTACACTAGTAATGGCCACCACAGAGAGAGATCAACAACAACAGGAGCAACTGACAGAGACATCACCAAGGCAACCAGAGACTGTGCTTTCACTTTCCTAGACACAGAGCAGTCACCATGGCAACCAGAGACTGTGTTTTCTCTTTCCTGGGCCACTACAAAATGGCAGTCTGCTTGGTTTTAGCAGCTTATTAGTTTACTCTCTTACACAACGACAATGCGACGGATTTATTTCTGCACCAAATCTGCAAGAAAAAAAGGAACATGTGCACAAAACTTCAGAATTCTCATTGGCCCAGTTCACATCTAATCCCGGGCTGCGTTTTGCTGCGTTTGCGTTTCTATGTGTTTTTACCGCTAAAAACGCATCCAAACGCTTGCGTTTTTGCCCCCACTGATTTCAATGGAAAACGCATGTGCATTTGCATGCGTTTTTGCAAGTGCAGCCCTAGACGCAGCAGCCCATGTTTTCGGCTGTGTTTGCAAAAACGCATGCGTTTTGCGTTTTTCAAAACCCACATGCATTTTTGCATGCGTTTTCAATTGAAATCAATGGGGCCAAAAATGTATGTGTTTGGATGCGTTTTTAGAGGAAAAAAGCATAGGCTAGGGTCACACATGCCAATCATTTCTTTCCAATGTTCAAAACCTGATTCCGATTTTGAGAAATACCATTTTTGCATCTAAAAAACGCTATGCGTTAACGCATGGTACCTATATGTACCATACATTAACGGATGCATTTCCCATAGGGCCTCATGTTAAAAAAACGCTATGCCATGTCATTCAAAGAATACTGTTATCAGGTTTTTGCTAAGTATTCTGAGAATAGCATGAAGTAGGAGTTAAAACACAGAATTCAATAATGTGTCACATGGCACCTCCTGTTCTGTTGTTTATTTAAACTGTGTTTTACCACTAGGACATTATTAGGTTAAGTTTACACTGGCGTTTGTGTCTGCATGCGTCTGGCATGCAGACGCAAATGCAGTGCCATACACTGCTATGTGCCAGGGTCACACATGCCCATCCGTTTTTTTCCATTTCCAAAACCGGATTACGTTTTTGAGAAATGCTATTTTTGCACCTAAGAAACGCATGTGTTAATTCATGGTACCTATTTGGTGACATACCAAAAACCACCTGACAAATTACCTTTAGGCCTTAATTTATACAAATTGAATAAAATCAAGTTTGTTAACTGGTCTTGGTTTTATAATCATCCATTCTGACAAATGTTATCCTTTTTTAAGATGTTTGCTAGAGCTGTTACAAACTGGCATAAAAAAGCTGCAACATTTTTTGCACTACAAAATTGAAGGAATAGCCCCTTTGTGTTTGCTGTTGTTTATTTATGCCAGATTGCCAATGACAAAGTGTAACAATTTCAATGTCAACTTTGCCGTTTAAAGAGGTTTTCCAGTCACATTATTTTTTGTTTAAATTGAATATGAGTTAAAAAATAACAAACCTTTTGCATTTATCTGTAAATTAGATGTGGGTGCGATGCTATCGCATTGGGAGGGCAATCTCTGTGCGCTGTGTCTCCCCTCTCCGTGTCCTGCCTCCTTGTTCTGTGTCTGTCTCCTCCTGTGGCTCCCTCTGAGTGTCTCTGTCTTTTCCTGTGCCTGTCTCTGACTCCTCCTGTGGCTGTCTATGAGTGTTTCTGTCTCCTTCTGTGCCTGTCTCTGTCTCCTGTGGCTATCTGTGAGTGTCTCTGTCTCCTCTTGTGCCTGTCTCTGTCTCCTCCTGTGCCTGTCTCTGTCTCCTCCTGTGCCTGTCTCTGTCTCCTCCTGTGCCTGTTTCTGTCCCCCACTGCTCCCCCTCCTACCCTGTGTGGTATTCAGTATAGTGTGGCTGTCACATTGTGATCAGTCACATGAATCTGACTCTGGCTAAACATGTGACTGATCACATGACTGTGACATCACCACAGGTTCTCCATCCGCCTCAGGAGTCTGGTAAGTCCAGATGGGGTGCCGCAAAGTGTGCGACCATGAAATCCTAACTGCACCTGTGCAGTTATCCCAGGCACAGTTAGGATGTGGTGGGAGCTTAATGCGGCTATGTGTGCGGTGGGCGGCTTGGAGTACCAAGAGATTGTAATTGTGGCTCCGTTTGTGACCGTAGCGCAGGCGCAGTTAAGATCTCGAAGGAACTGCAAGATGACGGCAGGATCATTAACTGCGCATGCGTGGTGGGTTCCCATTGCCATCTTGGAGTTCCTTGATATCCTAACTGCGCCTATGTGGCGGGTAGTCACAGACGCTGTTAGGAGTTCGGGTGATCTGAATGCTCCGGCGTTCCAGAGCATGTAGGCACTGTAGTAGATTGGGGGTGAAGGTGACGGGGGTTCCGCTGGCGATAGTGTGTGGCAGGCAGCACTACCGCCAATACTTGAGTGTATCTATACACATAATTGCCTTGTGGATTCCGATGGAAGTGACATACCGTTACAATCGGACGGAAGTGGAAGCCACAAGGCAATTATGTGTATAGATGCTGGATACTGTCATGTAAAAGGTTCCCTGGTTGGTGCCTACCTAACTGGCATAACTTCGAGACTAGTGATGAGCAGGTAAAAAAGGTGGCCATTGGTACTGGACTATCATGGGAATTTTAAAGCTGATTTTTGATCATTTTAATCTTTGTTTACTTATTTTAAACATTTTTGTGGAGCTGTCCTTAATGGAATTAATAATTACTAATCACACATGCGGTCCACACTTACATGCGTTAAAAAAATGGAAAACTGTTCATAAATAAAAAAAAATTATGAATTAGCTTATTGTCTTTAGGTAGACAGTATTGTGAATTAGAAACTTAGATTCCCGGGTACCAGTGCTAGCCCACCATCTGACCCTTTCTCAACACTGTGCTCAGCGGTGTTGCACTGGTCTCAATAAGCAAGTCCATATAATAGATAAGAAGGTAAGAGACAGCACTCACCGCATGTTACAGGTTACAGACAGAGGTGGAGGGAGGGGGTGCGGAGGTGGACGACGGGCACTCTGTTTTGAAACGGAGCGCCGTGTTCCTGGCTGGTTTCCCGGATCTCTTCTACGCTGATCCCTGTCTCAAGCCTGGCTCCGGATCCCCTGTGTTCCTGGTTCCCCGTGTTCCTGGTTCCCCGTGTTCCTGGTTCCCCGTGTTCCTGGTTCCCCGTGTTCCTGGTTCCCGTGTTCCCAGTTTCCCGTTTCTTATTGTATACCCGGTTGCTGTTTTGTTACCACGTCGCCTGGGGTCAGTTGAACACTCGTGTCCGCTGCATTGGCCCCTCCGAGGTTGGTACCGGCGGCATCCCTGTATAGGGGTTAAGCGCTCCGGGGCCTCCTTCGGTGGGTTTCCAGTGCTGCGACCTTGTGGCTCTCCCCAGGGGCGTGGGGTCTCGTGTTGTTGTTAATAAACCTGTTGACTCTACGGTACTTGTCTGACTCTCTATCACCCGTATCAGCATCCGCTTTACGCGGTCCAGTGGGTCCACGTGTGAGTCCGTCAGCAGGACGTGACAGATCTTGCCCTGGCCATGGACCCCGCTGATACCAGGGTTGATGCCCGAGAGAGCTGGCCGCACTCCGCCAGACTCACGACCAGGTCGTGGCGTTCCTCCGGTCTCTAGTGGCCCACTTGGGGGCGCCCTTCGCCACTGTTCCCTCTCCCTCTTTTCAGGTGCTGAGTCTCCACCAGGAGTTGGACCTTCTGCGTGAGATGCAGACTCGGATGTCTTCCCATATGTCCTCTACGGATGATCGGCTTGCCAGCCTACCGAGAACAACAGGAAGCCCAGGTACCGTCCCATCGTGTCTTGTTCCTGGACGGGCTCCTCCTCCGTGTTCCTGGGGAGTCTCCAACCTTGATCCGGTGGGTGTCCCTGATGACGTCCTACCTGTCGGTGTCCCTGATGACGTCCTGCCTGTCGGTGTCCCTGATGACGTCCTGCCTGTCGGTGTCCCTGATGACGTCCTGCCTGTCGGTGTCCCTGATGACGTCCTGTTCCTCCTGTGCTCGTCACATGACGCCCATGCAATTGCCCAGAGCCCCCTGCTCGGGTTCCTGGCCGGTTTCCGTCTGGGGGGCGTAGAGGGGGGTGGTACTGTTACCCCTCGGGGTCTGCCGCCCGTGCCCCGCGGCCTGCTGCCCTTATTCCCTCGGCTCCTATCGCTCCTGTCCGGCCTCAAGGATTCCGGGTGTTGACCATCCGCCGACGGCTCCGGGGCGCTGGCAGCCGCCGCCTGCGGATCGGTCGGGTAGCGTCTTCCTTACCATATGCTCCCCGGGTGCGCGCACCTGTCTCCAGCCGCAGGAGTCCAGCACCCTCTGCTTGAGCAACACTGCTTCTCTCACTTCCGGTACCACTGCTTGAGCACATGAAACTGTCTCCTAATCAGTATCTGCTGGAGAGACTGCAGGGATCTGGCTCCTCCCCTCAGCCAATCACCATGCCTCTGTGTCCTGCCAATCAGGACTGCCCTGCTCTGATATAAACTTCCTGTTTTCAATCAGTCGGGGCCAGGGCAACTTCTCCCTAGTGGAGCTGCCATTACTGGTCTGGTCAGGTCGCTCCTTATTTGGTCTGTTACCTGATTTCTCTGTGTTACTTCCTACAGATTCCTGCCCTGCCGGCTCCTTGCTGGCCTCCGTGTTCCTGGCTGGTTTCCCGGATCTCTGCAAGCTGATCGCTGTTTCAAGCCTGGTTCCGGATTCCTCGTGTGCCCTGCCGGCTCCTTGCTGACCTCCGTGTTCCTGGCTGGTTTCCCAGATGTCTCCAAGCTGATCGCTGTTTCTAGCCTGGTTCCGGATTCCTCGTGTGCCCTGCCGGCTCCTTGCTGACCGCCGTGTTCCTGGCTGGTTTCCCGGATCTCTTCTATGCTGATCCCTGTCTCAAGCCTGGCTCCGGATCCCCTGTGTTCCTGGTTCCCCTGTGTTCCTGGTTCCCCTGTGTTCCTGGTTCCCCGTGTTCCTGGTTCCCCGTGTTCTTGGTTCCCTGTATTCTTGGTCCCCGTGTTCCCAGTTTCCCGTTTCTTATTGTATACCCGGTTGCTGTTTTGTTACCACGTCGCCTGGGGTCGGTTGAAAACTCGTGTCCGCTGCATTGGCCCCTCCGAGGTTGGTACCGGCGGGATCCCTGTATAGGGGTTAAGCGCTCCGGGGCCTCCTTCGGTGGGTTTCCAGTGCTGCGACCTTGTGGCTCTCCCCAGGGGCGTGGGGTCTCGTGTTGTTGTTAATAAACCTGTTGACTCTACGGTACTTGTCTGACTCTCTATCACCCGGTATCAGCATCCGCTTTACGCGGTCCAGTGGGTCCACGTGTGAGTCCGTCAGCAGACGTGACAGTCACCCTACCTGGTCAGGAGGCACAAATGGGGTACTGCACCCATAAATGAGTGTGCGGTTACCCCTGTTACAATGGAATGCAAATGTTCTTTAGGAGGCTCCCATCCTAGCACTTCCACACACACCCACTTAGGCAGATGGCAGAGGTCCCATACCCTAGGAGGGAGTTAGGGGAGGAGTGAGGACAAACGGCTGAGTTGCAGACTAGGCTGAGGAATGATGGAGAATGAGGATCCTTCAAGTGAGCGAAGGAGGAATCCCAAGGAGGGGGCCTGGAGAGAGATGCATCCCAGATGGAAGGGAGGGAACCCCCTGAGCACCCATACTCAAGAGGGAACACTGGTCTGTTTTACCGGAGCACAGTTTCCAAAGACGGCAAGGGAGTTCGCCCCCTCACCGAGAACACCAGAGGTCGCGGACCGTTTACCGGCCCCGACACCCTGTCAGGAGGAATTGTCACACCAGGATCCCCATCTACAGCGGGCCTGGTCCAAAGTGGGCACCTCAAGGCAGGCACGGAGAGCAGGACACACAGCAGATCCAAGCAGGCATTCCACGGGAGACTCCGAGAGACTTTGCAGCCCGTTGTGACTACCTGGCCAGCTGTGTTGTCCAGAGACTGTTACCTACTGTGAACCGTATCACCATCTGCAACGTTCCAGTAAAGTACCCGGGTAGAGTGCACAAGTCTCCGTGTATTCATTGCTCCGCTACACCCTGCTCATCCATCCATCACCAGCACCCCGATCATATCTCCAGTACATCCCTGCCCCGGCGGGTTAACTCCACCTGCAGGGAGCTGTACCATCAAGGCCGCTATACCACCACCCTCCGGAGGACTGAGGCGGCGCTGATGCCTAATCACCAGAAGCTGCGTCACTAAACTACAATACAAACTTTAATCCCCTTCCCAACTCCCCTTTTCAAAAGCAGACCACCAGGGTCACGGGTCTGGACAGGCCACCGTTGACAACCCCACAGAAGCAGAAGAGGGCCCCGACAACCGAGTCCCCATACCCTGGGTGAGTCAATAACAGTTGTTTTCATATTTATTTCACAAATCAATAATGCACATGAAAATAAGTAACTGTAATATTTCTTATCAGACAAATTTGCTTCTTTTTCTCCCAGAATTGATCAGTTATTATCAAAATTTTAATTTTTTTGGTAAAACCTGTAAAATAGAATATAAATGAAGGCCTTTCCATTATTGAAATATGAGATGGCAGATGTTACTGATGAGATTTTAAAACAATGGGATTAGGGAGTGTGAAGACCATCCGCTGCAAAGGCTGAGCTGCAGGTAAGGTAGCACCCTGAGAAACTCTGAGACCCTTTACCCCTATACAGGGATTTGGAATTACAGCAGAGCCCAGGACATAGCTGCCTAAAGGTGAGCAGCACACCTGAGCAGGGAGGTCATGCGGAAGGGACAAGACTAGGAGGTCAGGTAAAAAGGAAAATCAGGATCCAATCAGGATCCAAATGCGTAGTCGGAATGCAGCGTCAAAAACCGGGAGGGCAGCAAAAGTACAAAATCGTCAAGTGGTAGAAGGGTCAAAATCCAGGCAAAGGTCAGAGTCAATATAATAGAGCACAAACTAGATAGCTGGGAAAACCAAGGATATATCTGGTGGTTTGCAGGACAGGCCCAAGTGTATTTGAAGGGTGCAGTCCTCATTCATAGGCTGGAGCTCACAGCCTGATGACCTCATCTGGACCGCCCCTACAACCAGGCCAGATGGTGATGCGCAACTGGTACCAACCACCCCACTTCTGATAGAGAAACGATGCCTGCACCCACCAGATGCCTCTGCAGTGATCTCTCTCCTGTAACCAGCATTACTCGCAGGAGGAGCATGGCAATGCCCAGCAACAGAGACAGAAACAAAATGAGCAGTTCCCAATGAGAACATGGCCCCCCTATCACCGGCACCACAAGCCAAAGGAATCCAGCGCCGCCTAGTGGCTGGGGCAGGAATAACAGTCACCGAGTTCGACGGCGACATGATAGTGAGGAGCTATAGGGAGAGGAAAGAGTTAGAGGCAGAGGGAGAAGTTAGAGACAAAGGGAGGAGATAAAGACAAAGGGAGGAGCTAGAGGCAAAGCTTCTACTTCTCTGTCTCAAACTTTATGCATAGAATGTTATAAAAGCCAACTTTTATCTCCTATCTTGTTAAGTTAAAAATCTGTATTCACTAAAGACAAATTATAGCTCAGATTTGAGAATTTTGAAATTGAAAGAACGGTCAAGTAGGAGAAAAAAAGCTAATTTGTCTAATAAAACATTTTACAAAGTTGCTTATTTTCATGTGTACTCTTGATTCATGAAATAAAAATTAAAATGAAGGTCACCCTTTAATGTTGAAGATTAGAAATTTTTTTTATTTCACTTGCAACTCATTTGTGGTTATGAAAAATATTACCCATTGTGCAGCACAAAGATATCATTGAATAATTCAGTATGATGCTAGAATTGACCGTGAACCCCTAAAGAAGACACGGTGACCACTTTTATTTTCATTCTCATCACCTCTATAAAGTAACGATCACTGTGTATTGCTTCCCATATATTATTCTTTATAGTTGTTGTTTTTACTTACACACTGCTGCAAAGGAAGCATTTATTAGAAATGTTCGGCCGCTGGGTTCCCCCAAGCGACAGAGAAATAGATTTTGTTTGTTCTCTTTTATGACCGCGCTCTTGCTTATAACACCATTGAGAAGTAAGTACTGCAGTAGAGTTCAGGTGCGGTGCAAAGGTTTATTTGCCGTCTTCTACACAAACTCAGCTATACGTTTACTTTGATGTGGTTGGTGCCAAATAAAGCTATTAACCAGATTTAACGGCAATTAGACATTTAATAATAGTACCTTCTGTTGTATCCCATGTACCCTATATAAATATAGCTCAGATTGCACTTTAGAATTGCAGAATAATGACTTTACTTTGACTTTTCTGTTAGACGTTTGGGACAGAATATCTATCATGTTTTCATGTAAATATTGGGAGGATTAGCGACACATGACCAATGGTTACCTGAATACATGTGATGAAAGTAAGAACCTAGATATCTAAACTATAATACTGGAAATCTTTCAGTTTCTTGTCCTTGTGACTTTGAGCAAATCAAATTATCTCTCCATGTTGAATATATTAAAATTAATCTGAGTAAGGTCAACCATTGTCAGAAAATCTCTATAGCATACAGTATATCCAGCAGGTGCATATAGCTTCACTTAAGTCCACTTGATGGCATATAATTGTGCTCTAAAATTGCAGCACATGATAGAAAGGTTATTCCCTCTGAGATGGTTATAAAGCTGAATTATTAGGAGAATCCAGAGTTCTATCGCTTTGTGTACCAAGTGGGAAATCAATAGGAAGTTGGATTCAGATGTGTAAATAAGGATAAAAGAATGACTATATTGTGTCATGATATAAATCAGTAACATTTAAAAACTCAATCCCGTCTTGGCTACCATTAAGGTACCGTCACACACAGCAATTTTGCTAGGCAATTTCACTGGCAATTTGCTGGTTGCAGTGAAATCATGGACACATTGTTCCATTTTGTTGCTGTGTACAAATGGAACAATGTGTCCATGATTTCACTGCAACCAGCAAATTGCCAGCGAAATTGCCTAGCAAAATTGCTTTGTGTGAAGGTACCTTTAGAGATACTTGGGGTAATTTCTCCTTCAATTAATCTTACACTTTGGAAGGAAGCAAACATCAACGCTTTCTCAGATATTTTGGTACGGTGACTCCCTCTAGGGCAGGGGTCTCAAACTCCAGGCCTCGAGGGCCGCACACAGTGCAGATTTTCAGGATTTCCATAGCATTCCATAGCATTTGACAGTTGATAATCAAATGACCAACTGTCAAATTCTAAGGAAATACTGAAAACCTGGACTGTGTGCGGCCCTCGAGGCCTGGAGTTTGAGACCCCTGCTCTAGGGTATATATAAAAAAACAAAGATGCGGCGCCAATCTAAGCGCATTACCAATGTAAATCTCTGGTGCCCTTTTAATGAAGTTTTATGTACTCACCTCTTGCCATAAAACTTCAAGCATATGGTATTTCCAAAGCCTTGTCACACTTCGGATGTTTATCCGGGTCTGCTGCTTGCCTTGAATTGATCCTTTGTTGTGTCCTGCCACGGATTCCCACAGGCATAAAAGTTCAATAGGATGTAATCCAATTCTATGGTGGCTGCGCTCCCCGTAGTAATGATTTTAAGAACTTCTTGTCCACATAGAAAATGTATTGCTCAAAACATACGAAAATATAAAAAACGGATACAACGCATTTTGGCGGGGATAATAAAATTGCTATCCACGAAAAATCTTGAAATACATAAAGGTTAACAAAAAAAGTAAATGTTTTAAAAAGTTTTTTTTTGTTTTGTTTTATTTTAACCTCCCTGGCGGTATTCCCGAGCGTGACTCGGGGTTAATTTTCACTGCCAGAAGCGGTAACCCCGAGTCACGCTCAGGGCAAATTGCAGAGCGGGCGCAGCGGAGCTTCTTACCATCTCCCCGGTGATCCAGCGATGTCCCCGCTGTGATCGCCGGCGAGAGCCGGTGCGAGCCCCTTCTCACTTCCTGGTTCCGTCTCTGTGAGCCGGAGGGGCTCATGGGAGGCGGAACTGGGCGGGAGATTTAAATGTAAATGTAAAGAAAAGTCTAAAAGTTACAATACACAAATAAAGTCAGGTGATACAGTGTAATCCTGTCAGATTACACTGTATCACCTGATTTTACATTTGCTCATCCTACACTGTCATCACTGTCCTGCCTACAATACATAACACCAAATTTCCATGCAGAAAATGGTACCGCTTTTAGCACAAAATTCCTGACATAATTGTACGCCAGGAAGGTTAAAGGGATTATATATACTATACTTAATCACAAAGAGTCATATTGGATCTACCGCCTTCAAACATTGCATCTCAATGGTCTCAATGATATTGTGGAAAGAATTTAGTATATATATATATATATATATATATATATATATATATATATATATATGTAATCCCTTATAAAACAAAAACTTTTTAAAACATTTACTGTTTTTGTTAACTTTTATGTAATTCAAGATTTTTCGTGGATAGTAATTTTATTGCTAAATTTTCTTAAGGTGGGTTTACATGTCGCGATATCGGGCCCATATCGTATCCAACGACGCGGGAGCGCGCTTTTTGAGCGCGCTTTTCCCTGCATCGTATCGCCGGTTTACACAGCGCGATATCGAGATACAACGTCCCGACGATGTGTATGCCCCCCAACCCAGGAACGACCATTTAACATGGGAGTGAATGGGTGACGTGGCAGTACACATCGGAGTTGGGCTGTCACACAGCACGATCCGGCTCCAATCTCCATTCAATATCGGAGCATTGAATAGCACGCTCATTCAATCCCCGATATCGCATTGACATCGTTCCTGCATCGTATTGGACGTTCACACCATACAACGTAGGAACGATATCGGGTCCAACAATTGAACCACGTGACTTTTCATTGAAATTGGACGCCGATATCGCAATGTGTAAACCCACCATTATAGTGGTTTTTGGCGTAGTGATTTGCTGTTTGGGGATGTTTGTTTTTACTATGTAATGAAGCACTATAGCTGAAGCGGACAATGAAACTGATTGGACATATGTGGCTATACCCACACTCTCATGTGAATACCTAGCAAGCTGTAATTAACCTTTACCTATAAAGCAAAGTGTCATATGTATATTTATTCAGATACTTGAGGAAGGCAGTTGTCCCTGCCTAATTGCGTTGTATCTGTTTTTTATATTTTCGCATGTTTTGAGCAATAAATTTTACATGTGGATAAGAAGTTCTTAAAATCATTACCACAGGGAGCACGGCCACCATAGAATTGGATTACCTCCTATTGAATCAGATATTTTAGTGGGAGACCACATAAAATCTTTTTCTTTCCTAAAAAGAGAATTCAACCTACCTGCTACTGAGGAATTAACCTGGACTTTTATTAGAAACACTTTAAATAACAAGAATTTAGACTTTTATATACCTAATAATATCAAAAATCTATTAAAACAGAGTAATAATGACATAACCTGGAAAACAAATAAAATTTATCAAGTGTTGAATGACGAAATGTCAATGGACAATTCTAAATTGATAGAATGGTGGGAAGGAGATTTAGAGCTGCATCGCCAATCCATAAGGGATCAATTCTCTTTTATCAGACATCTACTCATCCATCCCCTGAACCACGATAATAGAAACACAATATCAGGTATTAAATAAATGGTACCTCTCTCCGCACAAATTACACTCAATAGATCCACGCACCAGTATGATGAGTTGTTGAAATTTCGGATACAGGGGTACTATCAAACACATATTTTGGAACTGCAAAAAATTAGAACAATTTTGGCTAGACACACAGGCCCTTCTCTACATCATGAAGTAGGTTTGAATGAAGTTAAGTACTTCCTCAGGGCAAGAGGAAACCATTTGGAACTTCATAATCTCTTTGTTCTTGATTTACTCAATTTCATCCTGACACATAATTATTTCCTTTTTTCAGGGACATTCTTCCACCAGCTCAGGGACACTGCGAAGGGGAGTTCAGCAGCCCCATCGTATGCAAATCTGCTCCTGGGCTGGTGGGTGTGATCCGGTCCAGGTCTGTCCGGGAGGACCAAGACAGCCACGGACCGGATCAGCACACAGGACTGGGGGGCTAATATGCCCTCCGGTCCGGTGTGCAGCTGCAGCCGCTGACAGGTCAGGATCGTGGCGCCCGCAGTCCTGACTTATCAGTAGCGGGAACTGCATGCACGCATACCGGACCGGAGGGCATATTAGCCCCCCAGTCCTGTGTGCTGATCCGGTCCGCGGCTGTCTGGGTCCTCCCGGACAGACCCGGACCGGATCACGCCGTAGTGTGAAGCTGGCCTTATTTATTTATACCTTTATTGGAGGTCTTGAATATTAACTTTGTTTCCATTTTTCTTTAGCTGGGGGTCTTTCTTATACTGTATTGGATGCAATGTGAGGACATTTTCCTTATATTGGACTTTGAGCTGAAAAGAAGTAATTATTGGTCCCTTTTTTTTAGTAATGACCCACTATATAATTTGTTTCAAGGGGGTTATTTCTTTATTTCTTCCATGCTTTATTATCTGTCTGTGCAGTCTGGGAGCTTTGCCTTCTATTGAAACGGGAAGTGTTTGTTGCTGGATTATTTTCCACACTCCTCCCCCTTACCTGTAGCCTTGGATATAGGATCAGAGGTGGTTTGTCAACATTTGCCCTCCTCAGTTAATATTGGGGTAAGACCTTTTGATGGGACTGTTGTAGTGGGATTCATTTGCCTAATAAGGTGAACACATTTATGAATCCTTTTCGCTCTATTTTTTTCTAACCTCACAGTTTATCTTGTCCCTTCAGATGTGAAATTATTGATGTTCCTCCGTGCCTGTTTCTGAGAGACTTTTCTATTGTGAATATTGAGATAAGGTATAATGTATGACAATGTGAGATCTTATTGTCTGATCAACATTTGGTAAAAGAATTTTTGATTATTTTGATATTTTTTGTTTATTATGTCTGATACTGTGAGAGTATAGCATCAATTTTTCTCTAGATGACCAAATTCCAAGTAATCTCATAGTGTGTATATTTCTTATAGTTATATATTAATTGCTGATTCTTTATACTTATAGGCAAATTGCTACAAATTCTCCTTCCTTCTGATGAGCCCCACTCAAATTGACGAGGCGAAAAACGTCAAACGTGGAGATAACGGAAGCAATTTCTTCTCCGGAATACAGACGTTCCATACAGACAGTCTGGAATTCTTCTTTTTGGAGGACTACATTTCCTAAAGTTAAGTCCTGCCATTGGAAAAGACTGTGTTTATTTTTTCCAAAACTGTTGACCCGCTTCTAAAGGGAGGGATTCTCCTAGGGAAAGCCGACGTTGAATAGGGGCACCCATAAAAAGTAAGGTATACTGTAAATACCTCCATTGTATGGTAGGGTCCAGATACTGAGGGATAGTAAAAAAAAACAAAACCTGATAAATTATACGTCTTGTACTGGAGAAGTAAATTTTAGATTTGATGTTTGTCTGTATTTGTGAATTGTTTTTTGACCATTTTAGAAGTTCAATAAAGATTCTTTTATTTTTATAAAAAGTTGGTAATTAATATATTCTTTCTAGACACACAGGCCCTTATAAACATAATTTAAAAAACAAAAATGAATCTTACCATGCACTTTGCAATACTTTTAATTGGTGTGCCTGACCATTCCAAAAGGGAACGTTTCTTGATTATTAATATTTTAGCTACAGCCAAAAATCTAATTGCATCCAAGTGGAGTGAGGAAGATCCCTTTGTCATCGAAGACTTACTCGACAGAATCTCATCTCACTGTGTGTTTGAGTATACCTTTGCTGCCGAAAGCAAAATACATAAAAAATATATGATAAAATGGTCATCCTGGATTTCTCTGTTTGCACCATTTCTTACTCTTGCTTAAAGTAATTTCAAACAAGACAAACTTTTTCCTGCTTTATTCTATCTAAAGTTGGTTCCCACTTTTTGTATGGTCCCTATTCAGATAGAGTTATGGTTACTCATATAATTCTAGACTTAGCAACTCACCATGTCTTTGTACATAGTTTTTTTTTTGTTTTTTTTTTATTGTAGATAACTTTCTTTTAATATACGTCACCATTATTACTAAACTTACTGTACTAGTTATATTCCTTTTTACTTTACTTAAAGTTTTCTTATCCCTTACCCTTACTTTCCCATTAATGTATAATAAGTTTAAATTTGTGGAAAACGAACACTTATAACTATGCTTGTATATTTATTTGTTATTAAGCCACAATAAAAAGATTTAAACATGATATAAATCAGTGTCTAAATAGGGCTTTGAATTTGGGAAATAAATATTACTATAGTATTTGTATATTAATATAAAAGATACATACTTTACATGTCCACTTTATTAGAGACACCCGTCTAGTAGCATAGTGGATCACCTTACACCTTTACAACTGTAGTAATTTATAGTGACATAGATTCCAGTAGGTGATATAATCACTCTCTAGGAGGATTGGCCCATGCTGACAGGAGAGCTTCTTGACATTTATGTAAATTAAATTGTTGTTCTGACATTCTCCAAAATGCCACTTGTCACAGAGATGTTCTACAGAACTGAGATCGTGGGATTATGAAGGGCAGGGGAGCAAGGGAAAAAAATCACTGCTATGTTCCTGGAAACATACCATAACTACATGACTCTAGTAGTATATTAGAGTAGTCACAAATTGGCAGATTAGTTGAATGCTCAAAGTAAAGGCTATAGCAATTTTTGAACAGAAAACCAAGCTGATTCAAGTTCTTAGCAAAATTTGCATCAGCCTGCTTCATGTGACAGTTTTCCAAAATGTTGGCCCATTGTCCTTGACATATGTTCTGCTGATGATATTAGAATAAATGTCTAATTTTGTTTGGAATCTGGAGTGCCTGTATATACTGTTCTACATATATAACCCTTGAGGCATGATGCATTGTCCTGAAAAAAATTGAAATTTGGGCACCCTTATTCAGGTAAGCCCTACTGTTCTATTACCTATCAATGATGTTGGAAGACCCAGGGAGTGCCAAGAAAACTGTCCCCACAGCACTGATCCATCTCCACCAGTTTGAACTGTTCACACCCCTCAGGGAAGATGAATTAACTCTTGAAGTTTACGCCAAATTCTGCTCCTTCTTTCAACATGATGCAACAAAACTATGGAGTCACATGACCAGACAATATTTTTCCACTGCTCAGCAATACAAATTTTTTGTGCTGTTTTGCCCACTGGAAACTTGCCTTTCTGTTCCTTTTTACAGTACTGTTACGCCACAAGTCATTTGCTATTATAGCTAGAGACAAATCCGCACAGCATTAACATTGAATCGAATTTCCTGAAATTTGCAAAATTTGAGATACGATTCACGAGGATCGGAAATAACAACATGTCCAAAAGCCATTTCCCACTCTGCTCACACATCAAAGAGTAGGTTAATGAAGAGCAGGCTTCCCCATAATGCCCTGCAGTTATGGCATCACATAATTTATCCCAGTATATAGAATGGAATACCTTGTAATGTGGTGGCCAGTACCTTGGGTATCTGAGATCAGTGGATCCCAGTGGCGCACAGCTGGGCTCAAGTCTGGCAGTTTCTATGGCAAAGTTGGATTCCATCTCCAGATTTACCTGATAAGTGGATTATGCAGATCATTCTCAAACAAAATATTTGTCTCTCCCTCCCTTTCCCAATTAGAAAAATTAAGATTGTTATACTTGTATTTTCCAAGTAATTAGAAACTTCCCAGCATTACTATTCATTAAAAATACGGCAAAGCCGGAAAATTCGATTTTCAAATATTCAGCTCACCTCTAGTTATAAACTTTTCCTAATAAGAGGATTACCTTTTTGCCAGTACTTTTTTCTTAATCAGATCATTCTCAATACTTTATTAATGAAATTGTGACCCATGCAAGCTTAACACCAATCACCATGCTTAATTTAATGTTGTTTAGATCTATTGATTTTATCATTGTAATGTGAATTTGTGGTGAATACGATCAATGGGAAACATGCTCACTTGATTTTATTCTGCAATCCGGAGTCAGACGTCTGATTTTTATACAGGGAATTTCCAATTGAAGAATGGCAGATATCTTTAATAAAGTTGGCATTCAGTGTAGCTTAATATTTTTAAGACGTTACGCGGAAAGGTCATCATAACAAAATATATTAAAATTGATAGTAATATATCTTCTTGTAAATTATTCAATAATGTACTATACGGTTCCTGGTTATGTAGATTATTCATGCTTAATTTACCAAAAGGTACATTCTTTAGAACTTCTTTCCCATTATTGTCTGCAAAAATACTGTATTGGGAGGTTTTTATATATGTAAAAAATAATGTATACAATTCTTGTAGTTTGCATGTTTTTATTGATTGAGTTGCACTTGAATCAGGAGTCAGTTTCTACTGGAAATTTACCTACTACAAATCTAAATTTCACCTTTTAGAGAATAAATGCTAAAATATGTATCTGCATTGAAGTGAACCTGTCAGCAATGTTTTCACATATCAGCTGTTTCACAAGTCCCAAGGAAGATCTGTATAAAGTGAAAAAACAGCTTTTATTATAGTTACCTGGAGGACGGCCTGGTTCAATGGATGTCGCTGTTCTTCCCTGCTTCTTTAGAATGACGCGTCCTACATCATCCACTCACTGGATTTCATTGTGCACCTGCGCATGTGTACTTCTCTCTCCTGCTAAGCACAGAGCAAAGTACTGTGTTTTGTTGGTACAGGAAAGGGGCAAAGAATGTTCACACATTCGCACTAGGTGGGCATTCTTTGACCTTTCCCTGTGCCTGTACACTACAGTACTTTACTCTGTTCTCAGCAGGGTAGAATGAAGTATGTGTGCCCAGAACCGCAATGGAGGAGACTGTGTGTGAGTGACGTAGGATGCGTCACATGCCTGAAGCAGAGAAGAGGACGGCATTCACAGAGAAACAGGAGGCGTCGAACCAAGAATTATCTGTTGATCTGTAGGACAAAGTGGCGTTGTGTCCACGCTGCCGTCAAAAGGATGACCAGACACAAGAAAGAATCTAGGCTGAATTGTGTCTTTATTCTTCCGACGTGTTTCGGAACCTTCACCTGGCTCCTTCCTCGGGGACACTCCAAGAGCCAGATGAAGGTTCCAAAACGTGTCGGAAGAATAAAGACACAATTCAGCCCAGATTCTTTCATGTCTCTGGTGATACTTTTCACGGCAGCGCAGACACAGCTGCACTTTCTCCTACAGTTCTACAGGTTCTTCACTACGGTTATCCGTGGAGGTGCGGTCCTTGCAGCAGCTGTCTTTTACAGGCGACTACATTGATTTCTGGCTATCATACTGGTTGTTGGTGACACAACTGAACCAGGTGAGCAGTTTTACTCACACATTCATTCACCTCATTATCTGGAGATAATACCCTATTGCGCATTTTCACAGAACCAAGACTTATGACACACATCGAAATGGACCGACCCCCAGGTAACTATAATATAAGCTGTTTTTTAACAAATTGGCCTAGGGACTTATATACAGCATTTCAGAAGAAATGTTGCATATAGGTTCGTCCTGGTGGTGGCCACAGCTTATATGTGAAGAAACTGCTGACAGGTTCACTTTAAAGTTTCCAATCACTGTGTCCAAAGCAACAGGGACAGACATATTATCAGGGGCCCAAGAGCTAAGGGGGCCCATAATCACGTCTAAGGCAGATAGAATTGTGCATTATGATGATCTATTGGACTACAAAGGGTCCATATATTGTTCTTACAAAGAGGCCTTATTCTATCTATGTTCGCCGATGCAAAATACCGTACGTTTGCAACAGTAGGCTTAAATTATTTGAATCAGTTTATATCTTACAGAAATGAAGCTTCTTATAAGTTTCATGTTACAATAAATCACCCAAATGAAATGAGCATCTCATACAAGATTCAGTCTTGAGACAATATGTCTCATTTGTTTTTTCATCATTGCTTCCCTTGTTTTGTATTTGTTTCCCATTTACAGCAAGAAAAGTACTGAAAGTCTCAAAAACTAATCAGAAGAAATCCAACATTGAAATGCCCAATAAGCATGGCATTCTATATTTGTATTACCGTAAGACATTTATTGCCTTGTCTACTTTGTATTGAAGCAATACTTTATATTAATTACATAGTGCATACTTTGCCATAGTATTATGGGTATTATGACATAGATTATTAATGGGGCATCAGAGTGTTACATTATCTCATGACAATATAAACCCATTTACTGCAATGGAACGTCTGGTTGTAAAAGGTGGCAAAACTGATGTCTATTGCAGATGCAGGAGTTCAAACTAATTTCTACTTTGTAGCAAATCTATGGTCAGGAGGACTAGGTCAGCACTTCTTCAGACTGGCCAAACCATTTCTTTTATAGGGTTGTGTATGTAATTCGTATCAAGTCTATAAACGAGATGAAAACTACATCAAATAACCTATTTGCATCTCTTATTTTACATATGGCTAAATTAGGAATTACTTTGATTGGCTACATGTTCCACCTGTTAAACACATTAGGCTTTTTTCTTCTCTGTCTTTAGCTGGTCTGCAAGTGAATTATCTCTTCTTTCCCACACTTGCAGCTTGAAGTCTATTAAGATTTCAACAGATCTAATACAAGACGACAGGCAATAGTGGGAATTTAATTTAGTGATAAAAAAACTAATCATATCTCAATACGTGAACATGGGATAGTTATCAGCCCGGGCAGATTGTTTTCATACTTCAATACGCTCCCTGTTACAAAGCAATTAACTGTGTCTCCTTTGTGACATCAGGCATTGAATGTACAGACCTTTCCATTCTCTACTCACAGACCATGCTCCTTGGTTGCCTCAATTGGACAGCTATGACTTCTCGTTTAACGTTGACTCCACAGTGCGTTACTCAGTTTATAATGGACTAATAAAGCTGCATTTGCATACTTTGTACAATCTGAATTGTTTTAAAAACCTAGCATGAACAGCGGAGAATAGACAACATAAGTGGTATGGTATAAAAAGTTAAGGGTGTGAGACGTAATCTCTTAATAGCAGGCACTCCCAATGAAAGTAAATGGCTAGGGTCTGACATGGCAGTCTGTTTTTCTGCCTTTTCAAAAACTGATTCCGTCTTTGGAAAATGCCAGGTTTGCATCCCAAAAACGCTATGCGTTAATGCATGCTGCCTATATGTACTATGCATTAACAGATGCGTTTCCCTTAGGGCCCCATGTTGAAAAAACGCTATGCATTTTTTTACTGCATCCAAAAATGCGGCTAGCAACGTTTTTTGGTGCCCATTACAAAAACGCATAGCGTTTTTTTAGTGCACTTTAGTAAATGCATTTTTTTGCATTGGGCCTATGGTTCCATTAATGGATCTGTTTTTCACAAAATTCTAAGTTGAAAAACGGATGCTTTTAGCGAATCCAGGGCTCATGTGTGACCCTAGCCAATTTGGGTTTTAGTCTTGTGTTAAAGAACCACTGCAATGTTTTATTTTTTCAGTGCTGAATTAGTGCTTTAAGTGTAAGCCCCCTCCTCCAGTCGTATGCTCACCTTACAGAATCTTCACCTCTAACTGATGCCACTTTAGTCCAGCCACACCATCTTGTGCCCGTAACTTCGAACTGGCCTGAAGTCAGAAGTTATGTCACAAGAGCTCAATGCATTTCATAGACTTGTATTAAGTTGTGACCTTCAGCGCGCTGAATGCTACATTGCAGCTTCTGGCAGGTGAACAATCCCCATAGACCGACAGTAGCACAGCTAGGAAAAGATGAAGCCTCTGGAAGGTGAGCATCAGATAGGAGTCAGGCAACATAGATTTAAAACACCACCCCAGTGGTACAATTAAAAAAATAAACAAAAAGCTGGAGTGGTGCTTTAAATGTATATTTCATGCAAAACTCAAAAATTACTTTTGAACAGATAATACTGCATTACTGTACCCTCACTAGTTATTCACTGGCTTACAAGTCCAGACTGAGGAGAACATGTCTTGCACTTAATAACACAGTGCATATATACATGTATACAGCATATATTCCCTCATGCATGGACAAGTGCAGGCTTTTTTTTAAAGGAAGATTCAAATGCCTACTTACTAAATTTGACAATCATTGCCAACATATACAGTGCACAATGTTTATTTTATACCACTATCTAGAGTCCAACATGAAGTTCTGACAGTCTTGGGGAAGATAATTCATGTTTTCCACCCAAAGCGCTGCCACCATCGCCTTCCTGTTTGCTCTGTCCATAAGTTGCACTCATCTGCTGGGTAGTGGCATGGGCAAGAGCACCACAAAGACACTTTATGAGTCACAGGTAAGGAATGTAAACACTGATATAATGACTGCCAACAGACAGGCAGAGCAAGAGTAACAAAGTCTGTCAGCCTATATGCCAGCATTGTCCAAGGAGCAGGAGAAGCATTGTTGTGTTGCTGGAGTCCATAAAGGAATCATATTGTGATTGGGACAACCACTTGGTCACTAATAACTGGTGAACTGTAGGTAGAATACCAGCTGCCTGCTTCTTCCCTAAATAGTTAATGAATAATTTGAAGGTGTGCTTTGGGTCATTGTCCTGTTGTAGGATGAAATTGGCTCCCATCAAGCGCTGTCCACAGGGTATGGCATGACGTTGCAAAATGGAGTGATAGCATTCCTTATTCAAAATCCCTTTTACCTTGTACAAATCTCCCACTTTATCAGCACCAAAGCAACCCCAGACCATCACATTACCTCCACCATGCTTGACAGGTGGTGTCAGGCACTCTTCCAGCATCTTTTCAGTTGGTCTGCGTCTCACAAATGTTCTTCTGTGTGATCCAAACACCTCAATCTTTGATTCGTCTGTCCATAGAACTTTTTTCCAATCGTCCTCTGTCCAATGTATGTGTTCTTTTGCACATATTAATCTTTTCCTTTTATTAGCCAGTCTCAGATATGGCTTTTTCTTTGACACTGTGCCCTGAAGGTCAGCAGCCCGGAGTCTCCCCTTCACTGTAGATGTTGACACTGGCGTTTTGCGGGTACTATTTAATGAAACTGCCAGTAGAGGAGCTGTCAGGTATCGATTTCTCAAACTACAGACTCTAATGTACTTGTCTTGTTGCTCAGTTGTGCAGCAGGGCCTCCCACTTCTCTTTCTACTCTGGTTAGAGCCTGTTTGTGCTGTCCTCTGAAGGAAGTAGTACATACCGTTGTAGGAAATCTTCAGTTTCTTGGAAATAGCCTTCATTTCTAAGATCAAGAATAGACTCTAGAGTTTCACATTAAAGTTCTCTTTTTCTGGCCATTTTGAGAGTTTCATAGAACAGAATAGAATGCCCCAGGTTCTCAACTAGCTCAAAAGAAGGTCAATTTTATAGTTTTTCTAATCAGCCAAACCGTTTTCAGCTGTGCTAACATACTTGTACAAGGGTTTTGTAGGGTTTTCTAGACATCCATTACCCTTCTTACACAGTTAACAAACAGAATGTACCGTTAAAACACTGGAGTGGTGGTTGTTGGAAATGGGCTTCTATACACCTATATCATCACACATGTAAAATATAGGCTCCGTACCAAGTATTTGAGTGTTCGGGTGGGTACCCCACACAGGGACTTCACTGAGAAGTTTGTGATCAGCTTGATATAGCCTCCTATTCCACCACTAGAACCTAGCACCTTGCTAGCTTATCCTTTACAATTCCTTCTCTGACCTAAAACTGCACTAAAAAGCTTGTATAATATGATTTAATAACTTACATCCAGTCTACGCCATAGACTGGAATGGGCGGTCCCCAGGGCTCCATTCTACCTGCTCGCAGGCTCTTAGCACACCCCGCTGGGCGTCATCATTCTGTCTCTTGTTCATCACCTTTTTTGAAATTTCCGCCACTTCCATAGAGTTTGATGTGGCGGTTGGACGTCAATTCTGGTCTGGTGCATTGTGGATGTATGGTCCAGCTTCAATAGGTACACTGCACGTGTGCAGGAGCTCGACCACACACCTGATAAGCCCCAACAATGCACCGGACCAGAAATGACATCCGCCCGGTGCATCATACTACATGGAGGAGGCGGGAATTTCAAAAAAGAAGAAGAACAGGAGACGGAATGATGATGCACAGTGTGGCGTGCTAAGAGCTTGCGAGCAGGGAGAATGGAGATCCGGAGACCACCCATTCCTGGATGTAAGTTATTAAATAATTTTATACAAGCTTTATAGTGCAGCCTTAGGTCAGAGAGGGATGGTTAGGGTTGAGATGGCAAAGTGCAGGGACAGGTAGTGGTAGAATAGAGGGCTAAATCTAACTGACAGGTTCTTTTAAAGGATTATACTCACCTGTCTTACTGTTGCTGTCATTTCCAAGTCCCCCTCATTATCCTCATGTAATATTCACTGCATTGGTTGCTGAACAGCCAATCATAGACACCCATTGTCTGTGACAACATCTGTGGTTGGCTGTTGATTCCACACCTACTGTGCCAACAAGCACTCACAGATGCTGTCACAGAGACTGGGTGTCTGTGATTGGCTGTTCTGCAGGCAGTACAGTGTGGACCCGGAAGTGACAGCAGCACTGTTACAAGTAAGTATAATGCTTTAATCACAGACTTCTATAAAAACTGGATGCAGGTGGATATTTTATTTTAATGGATCTTCGCCATAAACGAATAAAAAATGCCTTACTCCTCCTGCAAGGCACTGGTAGGTTCTCATCTTGCCTTATGTTAGATGCAGCCTTGGTCATGATGTGCAATGTGATGATGTTAGGGTACCTTTACACGCGGCAACTTTTCTAGGAATTTCACTGGCAACTTACTGGTTGCAGTGAAATCATGGACACATTGTTCTATCTTGTTGCTGTGAATAAATGGAACAATGTCTCCATGATTTCACTGCAACCAGTAAGTTGCCAGTGAAATTCCTAGAAAAGTTGCCGCGTGTAAAGGTACCTTTATACAACACTCATCCTTACTGACTGAGTTTTTGGAGGTATTGAGAAAATACCCCTAAGTATATGTGTCATGTATTGCTTCACATGTTTGCAATATTCTGTAGACTTTGTCTTAGTTTTTTTTAGATGTACATCATATAAAAGTGTATTAGTACAAATAAATACAAAATAATAGACAGAAGTAAGACAGAGACGTACGAGCAGGCTGCTTAAAGATATGGCAAGAAATTATTGTAGTAATTATAATCCCCTTTTATCTGATTTGATCATTTTAAAGCCATGCTAAAAATGTCTTCATTTTCTAGGACAATGTTTTTCTTTTGTGGCTTCTGTTGCAGTGGAGTAATCTAATCTTGTATAATATGTTCATACTGTATCTAGCCACAAGAGTGCACCAAAGGGAAAAAAAAAACCTTAAACATCCAGGCCTCTTCCATCTTCTTATATCCATTTTTCCCATAAAATGTCTAAAACCATATTAATTATTGCCAGGTTAAGCTAAGAGCCTACTGGGAGGTGATTGGTGTCGGGAACAGGGCAATTAATAGTTAAAATCACAATCTAAAGCCTCACATTTCCCTGAGGAGAATGAATTCAAGCCAACCCTGACTTCCCATTGCTTAATCATTCTTCGATAAGGATCGCCGGATGAATTATGGATTTGTGCTGAAAGGAACCTTATCAGCAATTTCCTCTTTTATTTGTATCCTTTGTTTCAAATAAAAAAATGACAAAGGGTTGGAGGCGAATGAAAGGATTCTGAACAATGCAATGTCCTTTGGAAAGAATACTGTTCTCAGTATATTAGATTTCACTCGGCTCAGACTCGCAGTCAAAGCAGTGTGCTGCTGACACAGGAGGCTTATAGATCCCGGGCCTATCACAGAAACTAAGGCATGTGATTACTGATAAGCTGTAATGGTTCATGCTGGGTACTACCAGATCTAGCTTTATGATACTTGTCCTGGAAAAAATGTGGGAATCAATGGATTCACTAAGGACACAGCGGGTCACAGATGGAAACGGGGCCAGACGTTTTCTGTGCAAACAGACGCTTTACTTAGGGACACCAAGGTCATGGGGATAATCAGGCATCTCTACTTCTCGAAAATCACATAAAGAAATATTTACATGCACTCGCTCCTGAGGACCAGGCCCAAAGTGCTGTCCCAATGGCTCCCTCTAGTGTACTCAGAATCACAAGAACAATTTGCCTACTAGAGGATGGATCAGGAACAGAGGAAGCATTTCACTACTAAACCAATGTAAATTTGTGTGTGCATTACAGAGCGTGTTTTAGGAACAGCACTATGACTAACAAACTTAGCACAAACCCTTTATCCACGATATGTATACACTATAGCAGAAATGATACCGGGTATCTAACTCACGATACTTTACAAGTATTTTTGAGTCCGGCACAGGTCTGTGGAACAGGCTGCAGCCTATTGTCTTCATTTGGCACTAAAAACAGTACTCTCACATTACCCTCCAAAAATTGCGTATGCAGGTCCTAAGCTTAGGACTTATTGTTACTGTTGTAAACACAAAGATAAGCAGGTCCACCAATGTTTGTTAGATACCGGAAAGAACAGCAATCTCTTTCATGTAAAAATCTCTATGTGCAGCTTTCTGTCACACACTATGAACGGTCCCATCTCATGTCATCAACACTCGGCGATGTCTCTTTCAAATCAATCCTCCCTCTCACAGCACACTCCTGCTTCTTCTGATGGGAGGAACTGTCACAGCCCAACACTATCTCATGTAATGAGATATAGAAATTGGTTGCGCCACGCTGCTTTATGTTTTATATCCACCCTCTGTTAAGTCACCGTTACACTCACCTTTTCCTGTTGTGCTGTCCGCACAACAGGGGGGCTCACGTAGTGAGTGCGTGGGGTCTCTCTCTGTGCGGTGTGGATTTCTTTCCCTTTTTCCTCGGTGTCCGCCTGTGTAATTGCACGTGATCCACTTGAGGAAGACGCCCTGAGCGTTGAAACATGTTGTGGGAGAGGACCTAGTGTGAATTGAACAATAAACTTACAGGTAAAATACTTGTTGAAGTGTGGCTGTCTTCATATCCCAGCGCTCACCCAAACATCGCTTTATTCCATTGCCTGCAACACTATCTCATGGTATCCATCAACACCGATAAGGCTGACCATCGAAAAGGGAGCCTACAACTGCAGGTCCTCATGTTACTTGCTGTCTGTCCAGTCTGCCTCGGGCACACCCTTGCAGAACATTTTGTCCAGTCTGCACAGGGGTCCCTCTGGTGGCCAGGAGAAGACACCTCAGGTTGTGTTATCTGTACACTTTCACAAAAAAGACATCTGTACTTGGTCAGGTAACAAAAGAGTAATTACACATATCTTATTTAGTATTTGGATGTCAAATGTGTTATTCTTTTTTGTATAAATTAATGTTGTTATGACCCTAATCATTGGACACATGACCTTATGAACACTCCCTTTTAGATTTCTATACTTTTAAAACAGTTGAATCTGTAGAAAATAATCTTTGGCAGTAAGTAAAGGAATTAGTAGTATTCAAATGTGTGTTGTTTTACAATTGTAGCTTAGAAACAAAATCATATATTAGATTTGTGATAAATGGGTGGTTTTGTTTCTTTTTTATGATTTAAAAGATTTGCTTGGAATTAACATAATGATGGATCTTTCTATAGGATACATTGTTTACATTGTATACATCCGTCCATTACTTGGAGGAAATAATGGTTGATTAGGTGAGGGTTCCAGGTGTTGGACAACCACTGATCTAACATTCATGACTTATCCTGTGGATACATCATCAATATGTTTGTCCTATACAACCCTTTTAAGCTTCAATTTCCTATTATTTAAGAAAACATATATTAGGACATCTGTCTTTGGCCACAGGCTCAATACAGCAATTTCGCGAAAGGCACTTCATTTCACAGACTTTCGAGAAACCGTGACACTCTTTATCCCCTATACAGGGATCAGGATTTACAACAGGGTCCATAAGATTGCTGCCTATGGATAGTCTGCCATCCAGCGGTACAAGATATCAGGAATAATGGTATCAAATCCACACTGCTGCCAAAAAATCCCATTCAAAGAGATCGTTGTAGCAAATGGTGGTTTATTCTTTATTATTTCAAAGCGTAACCCTGCTTCTTCATCAGGAAATATACACCAGTTCTGATGAAGAAACGGGGTGTTGCTTCGAAATGAGTAGAATAAACCACCATATACTACAATGATCACTTTGAATTGAATTATTTGGCAGCAGCACGGATTTGATACTATTTTTCTGATATCCTGAATAATCGACTTGCCTTGGTGCATGTGGTTTCTGCGGCTGCTGCCTCTAAGGCTGCTTTCACATCAGCGGTTTACGCTGATCACGGCAGTTGCGGTGAAAAAAACGCAACTGCCGCAATTACCGCATAACGGCCGCGATCGCGGCACACTTGCGGCAAGCCCCATACAATGTCTATGGGTCTTGCGGTAAGTGTGTGGCAGATGCGGCAAGTGCGGTTTCGGCACTTGTGGCAGGTGCAGCTGTGAAAAAACCACGGTATGCCGCGGTTTTTTCGCAGCCGCACCTACCCGCAAGTGCTGAAACCGCACTTGCCGCACCTGCAGCAAGCCCCATAGATATTGTATGGGGCTTGCCGCAAGTGAACCGCAAGTGCGGCCGTTATGCGGTAATCGCGGCAGTTGCGTTTTTTTCACCACAACTGCCTCGATCAGTGTAAACCGCTGATGTGAAAGCAGCCTAATACTTTAATTTGGTTGTGTGTCACAACCATACAAGGTGAGCACTATATCACTTCCCTGCTAATTCTTCCTCTCCCTGGGTAAAACCTTTTTGCACTTTTCTTTTCCACAGTTTATTGCTGCTATCCAGTGGTACAAAACAGAGGCTGGATAAGTTACCAAGTGGGGTCAAAGCCGGGAGGTCACAAAAGATCAAAATCAGGATCTCTTAGTGTAGTCGGATAGCTGGGTCAAAATCAAGAAGGCTGCAAGGTACAAAATTGTCAGGCCGGAGAAGAGTCCAAAAAATAGACCAAGGTCAAACAGGAAAACATCAATACAGAACAGGAGAACAATCAGATCAAACCAGGGAAGGGCAAGTAATGTCTGGATTATTTGTAGACTGTTTTGAGTCTTTCTCTTTCTATTGCTGAACTGTGAGCTCTGATATACTCTCAATACCCTAAAACCAAATTTAAATAGCTGCTGCATTCCTTGTATTGGCTTTTATCTTGGCTGTTACGCCTCTTCCTGATGAGCAGCACTATGTTATATTACAGCTATAAGTGATTTGTGTGAATCGAATTGCAAACTGCTCAGATTTGCTGTGAAGTGCGAATTTCATAAAATTTGTCATGAATATTTAAAAATTTCCCTTATTGTCTTCAAATGTTTCCTTACCATCCTCTGTGTTCCTATGTCAGAAAATTAATGATGTATGTCTGTAAACCTTTAGTTTCCAAAGCCTAAAAAATTATAGCCCTCCTGTGTCAAAGATGTTATGAAATCTTTTTTTTTCATTTCTGGCAATGGCAAATGTAGAGACAATATCTAGTAAACAAGAAACCTGACACTAGAGGTATTTGTTACGGCTCAAACCAGCTTTAAACCAAGGGTGTTGCTCAAATCATGTCTATTTAGAAATGCAATCCATGGGTACAATAGAAAAAATGATGGCACTCACCCTGGTTGTTGTTCACGTGCAATTTCTTTATTCCATGCAATAGAGTGGGTTACATGCAGTTAGGGAGGAAGGGGGTGTGGTGGAGGACACCATTGCATGGAATAAAGAAATTGCACGTGAACAACAACCAGGGTGAGTGCCATCGTTTTTTATTTTCTACCCATAGAGACAATATCTATGCGCACAAATGCCATTGCACATGTGCTGCTGAACTGCTGAAACTGCATGAGGGGTACTGCTGGACCGGTATTTTTTTGTGGTTTCAAGTCACAAGTGTATCTGCATCGAAGCATTTTATGACAATCTTCTTGTTACCATGGCTCTGCAGCAACCTCTTCCTTTTTTAGATCCACAATGCTGACAGATGCATATTATTGGATATCTCAAGCTGATTCAGTAATGATTCTTAAAGGGGTTTTCCACTTTTGGGGATATTTTGTGTCACGATCTCCACATTGCCTGTGTTGTTCTAGGTTTGTGGAGACTGTCAGGCTGAGCTGGCTCTGTGCCTCAATCACCTGAATCCAGCTCCCTTAATTAATAGCCTATTTAACCTAGCTTGGAGCTCTGCTCTGGGTCAACTATGCATTTGCTTTTGGCTGTGTAGGACTTAATCTCTTTGTGTTCTGAACCAGACCTTGCCTGACTTTGTTTCTTACCTGGACTTGACCCTCTGCTAGTGACCTGACTTCTCTTTCTGTTTTGTACCTATGTACTCTGTTTCTGTCTCTCCGGTTTCCTGACTTCGGTTTGCATTGGATTTTGCTTCTGTTAACCCTTTGCTGTACTGCACCATTTCCTGGACCTGACCACGGATTGATTTGACCTTTCTTTACTAACAGTAAGTAGTATAATTGTTATATTTACTTTCAATTTATTTCAGTTAGTTTTCTGCTCCTCTGAGACTATTTATTACTTGTGACCAGGGTCACATTTTGTAATTAAGTCAATGTAAGTATTTGGAGCTTTTTATTTTATTTTGCAATCAGGTTTCATTAAACATTTTTGCATTGTTTGCCGTGTATGGACACATGACATTACAGATTGTTTGTAAATCTTTTATTTGTCTTTTTCTGAGCTCCTATCAGCTGATCTATGACTACAGACCACATCAAAGTCGATGGAGGGAAACAAAGAAAATTTAAGACCTAACTGCAAAAATTTTAATGAAACACAACTGAAAAAAATATTTCTACCTATACTTTATATTTACATCTAAGTAAGGCCCCTTTTACATCTGCAGAAAACCGCATCTGCCGCGTCTGCCGCCCAACGGCCGCACTTACAGTGCACCTGCATCAGGCCCCATGCATTCTCTTGGGGCTTGCGGCAAGTGCGGTATTGCTGCAATCTGCCACTTGTCGCAATTGCTGCCGTGAAAAAAAACGCAGTCAGCCGCATGGGGCTTGCCACAAGTCAAGTGCGTCCATTAGGTAGCAGATGCGGCAGATGTGGTTTTCTGTCCGGATCTGCCGGATCCGGACAGAAAGGCAAATGTTAAAGGAGTCTAAAAAAATGTATTGCATAAATTAGATCAACTTCTTTAGATTTACCCAAAGCCAGGCTTTTTACTGTACGATCAAAATGAATACAACTTACAGTCACATATTTTAGACTATTTTCTGCATTTTTGTCAGAAATTAAACAGTTTAGGAGTCACTTGGCACACATTTTGCAATAATTTAACATTGCCAACATCATTTCCAATGCAGGAAAGACAACATTAAGCTTTGTACACAATCCACTGGTAGTATTTTGACATTTGATGGCTGTGCAAGGACGCCGGAATGTGGCTTGTATATTACATAATTTTTTGCCAATATTTCACTGTGCTCATATCCATTGTTTCATCTACTGAACCCTTCAGCATGTGTTAATGGGTACAATATTGAGTAATTCAATGACACCCCCTTTGTTTCATGCACACATCATTGTCAGACATGAGATTGGTAGTCTACCGCACAGTTGTCATCTGGACAACAACAAAATAATGAGGACACTAGCGAGAAGATTCAACCTTTGTTAAAACACACCAACATCCACTTCAGAAATTTTAGGCCAATAATATTGGAGGCATTACTTTTGAAGTAAACCTGCTAAAACCTGGTTTACTTATGGTCTTATGGTGTTAAAGAAGCCTTCAGTGACATTAAAACCTGTTAAGAAAAGGTGGCAGTCTATGCCTCAGTGCAAATGGTGATTGCAATGATCATTTCTTATTCTCCTTACCTAAGGTTAAATCAAAGTTTCATGGCTTTTTTTATGAAACGTACTGAAGTATCTCTTGATTTTTTTTTCTTCCATTACTTGAAATTCAGGAATATTCACATAACCTCTGTGAAATCTCATTTATACATAAAGATGTTGGATTCTAAGAACACGTTAAAAGCTCTGAGCAAGAGATTTAAAGTGGCAACTTGTAGTTAATGCATACACCGATCCATTACACATTTAGCTACAGTACTTCCCATCAGATTTTTCAAACTTCAGATCTCTCATTTTGAAATAAATGTATATTGAAGCAGTCAGATATTAAACTTAGTTGTACCCTAGAGAACACTTTCAACTTCTGGCAACTAAATCACATACATAATAGGAAAAATACAGAGTTTTACAGAAAGGAAATAGAAGCACCTGTGACAGGGTAGATGGATACTTTAAGGAGATGAGGAAACAGCTATTCATTGAGGATTAAATAGATTGACACTATTTCCCTATGAAGTACCTTCAGACGTCTTCACTCCTTAACATAAATATCTATTGTATGATAGGGTAGAGCTTTAGAAGCGTGTGAACACATTAACAGTCGGATCAATAAACAAATGCTTTGATGTGCTAACTAATGAGTTTAAAAATATATTTAAATCATTCAAGTTAATATAACAAAGTAGTATGCAGAGTATAATAAAATTCAGTTTATCTACTGCTCTTGTCATCTTTAATGATAAAGAGTGAAAATTTGAGCTCTATTATTTCCTTGGAGCGTTGTATTTACATGATCATAATGAAATATTTTTGCACACAGAAGCCGAAATAGTTTAAAATAATATAGAAATATTGCCATATTTCTTTACTGGCAATGTTCACAAATGTAACAACAGGGAGTACAACCATAACAGTTTCACAGTTTAATTAACTTAGAAAACAGTGAATTTATCCTTATGCAACCTGTCTCCCTGGCTGAATAGAAGCTAAATTATCACTTTTCGTCAAGGGGTTGTCTACCACTTGGACAATACCTTCTCAATCGCTATGTTTACCAATACTTAAAAAATGACTGTTCTAGCAGTGTCAGCACTGGCTCTTCCGGAGGTTGCGTGTCAATGTTATGTCACACGTTCCTGCCGGCAAATCAGTGTCTGCTTCTCCCCTTTTGGATGAATTACATACATTCAGAGGAATCAAGAGTATCTGCAACCTCATTCCTACAGATGTATGTATTTACGTATTTAACTCTGGCACACACAATATAAGAAAAGATGAACAATAAATGGTTTAAAGAAATCCTGTTTAATGAGATTTCAGGTACATCGAAAGTGCTTGAAATGACGTTTCGGCTTAATCTCTGCCTTTTTCAAGGTTTTCACTAAAGAGATGTATAGCAAAGACACAAATGGAACAAAAATAAAACAAATATATGAGTAAAGAAAATGACATGCCTTTTTTTACAAGATACATTTGGTTACTTGTTGGTTACATATTAATCGCGTATGTATACAGTTGATAACTGCTAAAAAGAATAATGAAAATAAAAATAAAAGTATTCCCTTTTTATCAAGGTAGATGTACTTTTCTATTAAGTGGTATCAAGTATATAGTGCATGGTGGTGTAGACAAGGACAAAACAAGAATATTATAGTAGTAAAGAGGTGGATATTTGGTAGGTATCCTCTAATTCGAAGCGACATTAAAAAGAATGACGAAAAAGGGACCAAAGTGATATCCCCGTTGAAAGTGAGTAATTTTCACTAAGTGAAACGATGTTTATGGAGACTTCTATTGTTCATAGATATCTGAGGGGAAATGTAGATTAATAAGGTTGAACACAAAATTACAAAAAATTTACATAAAAGAGGATCTTAGTAGGTCAAACAATGTTCAAGGACACCATGTACCTGTTGATGTTCGATTGGGTGTGAGCGGAGAAGATCTTGCTTCAATATGCTGTATCCTGTCTGAAGAGGTTGGGAATGCGCCACTATGCGTGGGTACAGAATTTATTTTCTTAGATAATGTAATTTGAGTATACATATTTCTTTTATTTAATATGTAATGGTGGTACCTTGTGAATAAATATCCTGTACAGAAAAAATAGTATGCTGAGCCAGGGTGTCTCGAGTTATGACCTGGTGGTGAAATGCAGTAAGATTATAAGTCCGACAATTTATAATGGAGGTCCTGGAAATAATTATCTAAATTTAGAAAAGGGAAAAGAAGCGCAATAGGGTCCTATCTTTTTTATATTAAGGGACTAGATATTACTAGCCACTCACCTGGGGGGGGTTGTGTAGCACACAACCAGCATCAAGACATGATAAGATGGCTGCTGCAAGGTGCACACCTCATACGATCGACGTGGTTCACAAATGTAGGGATGGATAGTGTTCACGGACCTATACTGCGCTATTCAAACCATTAAGTTTTCTTAATGGTCTGAATAGCACAGCACAGGTCCGTGAACACTGTCCATCCCTACATTTGTGAACCACTGGAAATAATTATGGGATTCTCTTTCCAAAGTTACTACCTAATGGGGTAATATAAGGGAGATCTAGATAGAGCAGGTTGGTTTTTCATCTTTATACGGGGAAGAAACCTATAGATGTAAGATAAGACTTTAGAAGAAACAGGCCATAGGGATTGATAATATACATATTTATGAGTTTAAACACACCTGTCAACGTCCTTTATCTTATCTGGGTAGAAGTCCAGAGTGATATATATTTATGAACGTGAATTTGGCTAAATAAACATAGGTAGTTTAGTAGATGTACTGTACTAGATATAAGGATACTATGTATATATACACCATGTTCCAAATTATTGTGCAAATTGGTTTTAAGTGTCATAGGGTTTTTTTTTTGTCAATGAAACCCATTGATGGCATTGTGTCTCAGGGTTCTTTGGATCACTGAAATCAATCTCAGATACCTGTGATAATTAGTTTGGCAGGTGAGCCCAATAAAAGGAAAACTAGGTGTTCCACAGTATTAAGCAATATTAAGCAGGCCACAGTTTTCAAGTAACATGGGAAAGAAAAGAGATCTCTCTGCTGCCGAAAAGCAACAAATAGTGCAATGCATTGGACAAGGAATGAAAACATTAGATATTGCATGAAAATTTAAGTGTGATCATCGTATTGTGAAGAGATTTGTGGCTGATTCTGAGCACAGACGTGTTCGTGCGGATAAAGGCAGAATTAGGAAGGTTTCTGCCAGGCAAGTACATCAGATTAAAAGAGCGGCTGCTAAAAAGGGCTTACAAACCAGCAAACAGATATTTGAAGCTGCTGGTGCCTCTGGAGTCCCTCGAACCTCAAGGTGTAGGATCCTTCAAAGGCTTGCTGTGGTGCATAAACTTACTATTCGGCCACCCCTAAACAGTGCTCACAAGCAGAAACAGTTGCAGTGGGTCCAGACATACATGAAGACTAATTTTCAAACAGTCTTGTTTACTGATGAGTGCCGAGCAACCCTGGATGGTCCAGATGGATGGAGTAGTGGATGGTAGGTGGATGGCCACTATGTCCCAACAAAGCTGCAATGTCAACAAGGAGGTGGAGGAGTCATGTTTTGGGCCAGAATCATTGGTGAACAGCTGGTAGGCCCCTTTAAGGTTCCTGAAGACGTGAAAATTACCTCTGCAAAGTATATAGAGATTCTGACTGAGAACTTTCTTCCATGGTTCAAAAATCAAAAACGTGTTTTCAGGAGCAACGTCATCTTCATGAATGCCAATGCACCGTCTCATGCTGCAAAGAATACCTTTGTGTCATTGGCTGCTATGGGCATAAAAGGAGATAAACTCATGGTGTGGTCACCATCTCCCCCTGACTAGTGATGGGCGAGTCCTAAATTACTCGGAATCACTTGACTCTAGCGAGTCCGAGCCCGGGACTCGCTACTCGTTGCGAGTCTAGCGAGTCCAATGTTAATGAATGGGGAAGCAAGTAATAGCGAGTAGTGTGCAATTTACAAATCGCAGATGTGTCTCGGAAGCTTCAGCCTGAAGCAATCCTAGTTTTGTCAGAGACTCTGACAAAACTAGGATTGACATTGACTTGCATTGGACTCGTTTACTGTGCAAGAAATCGCTGGGAAACTCGCACAGTAAGGAGTCAGGCTGTCTGCTCTGTGCTGGCTGCCGCAGCTCCAGGGTCCTAGAGCCCGCCTGCTGCCTGATGTAGCAGAGCTGAGATTGTTCTCAGTCTGCTCACTCCCTGTGCATAGACATCTATATCTATGCAAAGGGATGTAGCAGAGAGGACATCGCGTTTTGGACTGCGTCGGACGGAAGAGGATTTTTTTAATTAAAGATGGAGTCCCTAATGGCTTTTTTTTTTTATTTCTAATAAAAATTTTTCTCTGTGTTGTGTTTTTTTTAAAACAATTTAATAGAAATTCATGGCGGTCATGTCTAATATTGGCGTGACCGCCATAAATTTCGGGCTTAGGGCCAGCTGATAATACAAAGCTGGCCCTAACCTCTTTATTACCCAGCGTGCCACCGCCACCAGGGCCGCTGGAAGAGCGGGGTTCAGCGCCAGAGGATGGCGCTTCAATGAACGCGCCATCTTCTGGGGCGGCTGCGGGCTGCAATTTCCAGCGGGGGGTGCCCAGAAAGCTTGGGCCTCCCTGCGCTGTGGATTCCAGCCCCCAGCTGCTTAGCTGTACGTGGCTAGACATAGAAATTGTGCGGAGACCCACGCATTTTTTTTTATTATTTCATCATGAAATAATAAAAATAAAATGCGTGGGGCTCCGCACAATTTCTATGTCTAGCCAGGTACAGCTAAGCAGCTGGGGGCTGGAATCCGCAGCGCAGGGAGGCCCAAGCTTTCTGGGCACCCCCCGCTGCAAATTGCAGCCCGCAGCCGCCCCAGAAGATGGCGCGTTCATTGAAGCGCCATCCTCTGGCGCTGAACCCCGCTCTTCCAGCGGCCCTGGTGGCGGTGGCACGCTGGGTAATAAAGGGGTTAATACCAGCTTTGTTATACAAGCTGGTATTAAGCCCGAGATTCTTAATGTCAGGCCACGTTTGACCCAGCCACTAAGAATCTCCAATAAAGGGTTAAAAAAACACAACACAGAGAAATTTTTTTATTAGAAATAAAAAAAAAAGCCATTAGGGACTCCATCTGTAATTAAAAAAATTCTCTTCCATCCGACGTAGTCCAAAACGCGATGTCCTCTCTGCTACATCCCCTGTGCATAGATATAGATGTCTATGCACAGGGAATGAGCAGACTGAGAACAATCGCAGCTCTGCTACATCATCTCTGTGAGAAGGTGGGCTCTAGGACCTGGAGCTGCGGCAGCCTGCACAGAGCAGACAGCCGGACTCAGCTCGCAAAGTAACAGCAGTTACTTTGTGAGTTTCCCTGCGATTACTTGCACAGTAATCAGACCAATGCAAGTCAATGGCAATCCTAGTTTTGTCAGAGTCTCTGACAAAACTAGGATTGATATTGATTTGCATTGGACTCGTTGCTGTGCGAGTAAGCGCTGGGAAACTCGCAGAGTACCGAGTCCTGCGAGTCCCTTACTACTCGCCGAGTAACGAGTCCTAGCGAGTAGATTCGCCCATCCCTACCCCTGACCTCTACCCTATAGAGAACCTTTGGAGTATAATCAAGCAAAAGATCTATGAGGGTGGGAGGCAGTTCACATGAAAACAGCAGCTCTGGGAGGCTATGCTGACATCATGCAAAGAAATACAAGCAGAAACTCTCCAGAAACTCACAAGTTGAATGGATGCAAGAATTGTGAATGTGATGTCAAAGAAGGGTTCCTATGTTAACATGTAACTTGGCCTGTTAGGATGTTTTGGAGTTAAATAGCTTTTTATTTTAGTTAATGCGACCTCCTAATGCTGCAAATTCAACAAATGAGCATTTTCAGGTCTTTCAAACATATAAAATGTTTAGAAACTCTACTGTGCCTAATAATTTGGAACAGTGCATTTAGAGTTTTTCTCAATTTTGAAGATTATACTGTTATCATTGGGAGGTTTCTTCAATAAAATTCGATGTATACTCTACACTGACTGTAATTTGCACCGACCATTTAGAAAAATCAGAGAAAAAGAACATTTGCATAATAATTTGGAACATGGTATATATGTATTATCTTATATGAGCATCTGGTTGGTGCCTGTAAATAATACATCTATGCATATTCTGTCCTGTCTGGGGTTTCTTAGGTGAAACAAGAGGAGGGGAAAATATTACAATAAATGTGAAATTTACTGGAAAGATACAATAGTATGTATGTTAAGAGATAAATATATTATATTGTCCTATGTGGCCGTTTACCTTAGTCCTTTAGCATGAAGGAGAAACCTGAAAGGATATTAAACTGTGAGACTAAAATATTAAAGTAAATGGTTCCTTACATGAGAAGTGTTGGGCAGAGAGTTTACCTTTGAGTTGCAGAGTGGTGGTGTGTGCCCGAGTTATATACATAATTCTTAGAATATTTTTTCTACTGAGTACCACACCAAAGAAATAGTGAGCAGATCTACCTCTTCTCTAGTACTAATGACCAACCACAGGCAATGGGGTACCTGGTCCCGGGCGTTGTAGTTCACGGGGGATATCATGGGGCCTATTGTCCAGTCCTGTGGTCCTAGTGGTCACTTAAAAAGGGGTTTAAAGTCAATGGAAATAAAATAAAAGATGATTCATGATGCCATCTACGGTTCCGGTAATGTTACCGGCGCTGTGGGACAGACCTCCGGGGTGATGGTGGAGCAGCAAGATGGTTATGCTCCACGTAGGTGGAGCGGGATCCCCAGGGCAGTAATGGAAGTTATGGTTGCAGACAGTCTATGATGGGAGCAGGATCAGGGGCTGCAATAACAGTCACACACACAGGGTTGTTGTTTCTGTACCATTACTGATGTGATGAGCAAGGTGAAGTCCAGGGTACAGTCGGGGTGGTCTGGGAGCAGTTCGGGATCTCCACATCCATTGAGTTATGAGGCCTCCCCATTTCCTTTGTGTGTTAGTCCTGGGCTGTCTGAAGCAAGGCCCTGATCCTCTCCTGTGTCCTCACATGTATGGCAGGCAGTGAGAGCCCTTCTGTGGGGCACCGCTATATCCGTTGCGGTTCCTGGCTCTGCTGGGTGGCTGTGCTTCAAGTGCTTCTGCGTCAGGAGACTTGAAGTCTCCCTGGCCTCCAGTCTTTACTGCTGGGCTGACTGAACCCCTGCAGTCTCGGACTCCGGTGACCGGGTTGTCGACGTTGCTCTTCTGAGGTGAATCGGTACAGCTCCACTCTCCCTGGCTAACTCGCTTCGCCTCTGACCCTCACTCTTGGGGCCCTCACACTGGTCAAGCTCTCTTTCACTGGCACAGGCCTAGCGCGGCACCGTCTACCAGGATGTCTTTTTCAGTACTGCGCTGTACTGAACTGCCTAACTCCGCCCCCGGGTCTGAATTTATAGGGAACCTTGCCTGAAGTCAGCATGTAGATCTCTCCCTTCAGGTCTGGGGTGGAAGGTGTTCTGTGCAAGCTTACCTGATGTGGAAATCCTTCCCTGCTCCAGGAGTTCCTGTGGCAACCGAACCGTGGGGTGCCACACTATGTTGTTTGTCTGTTAGCAGAGAGAGTGAAACAGATGCTGATCGTCTGAATGGTACGCATGATGTAACAATATCATGCAATACTGGGAGAGGCAGGACCAACACAGCTGGAATGGTACTGGCACCGAAGGTGAGTAGAAGGCTATGTTCATAATGGACATTTATGATCCATTTTTGGTGCTGAGTTTTATTAAAAAATTGCACCAAAAATGTATGCTGTGCAGACATCAGTGTTTTTGACTGCTGCATTAGTGGTGCAGAAAGCACATACATAAAATAATAAGCATATCAATTATTGCTCCATTTTTCTGCTGCACTTTCCATACCACAAACGCTCCATTACTTACCCTCCTTGGTGGTCACACGGTGAGTTCCAGAGATGTATTCCTTCCGGGCATTGGCAGGACCTGTGGGTTGTTGGGTATGGTAATGACAGGACCTGTGCCACATGTGACTCAGCCTGATAGCCACATGGGCAGGTCCTGTAAATACTCATACTACCCACAGGTCCTGCCACTGCCTGGAAGGAATAGATCACCGCGGCTCGCCTTGGGATTGCTGGGGAGGGTATAGAAAGTGTGTTTATATTTCTCTCTGTGTGTCTATCTGTCTGTATCCCCTAAAAATGGAGCAAAAAAGCAACACAAATGTTAATGTGTGTGTGATGCTTTTTGCAAAAAGAGGATTCATTTTTGGTACAAAAACTGCACCAAAAAAGGATCAATAAAAATGGAGCACAAATTTTACTGGGCGCAAACATAGGGATTGAGAAGTAACTTTGTTAAAAATGCCAAACATATTTTAATTAGGAAAAAATAAGGACCCGGAGGTGACCATGTTAGGGGCAGACTACTTAAAAGACATTATAAATAAACCAGAAGAACAAGAGTTCTATTGCCCACATAACTATACGTAATTTACTGTCCACACTCGTGTATATTACAAATATAACAATTTATTAAATGCAGAGGATACAGCAAATAGACGTGTCATACATAAAATTTGACAAGAATCAAAGGTGAAGGAGGGAGACAGATGACAAATAGGCAGAAAACGGATGACTAGGAAAAAAGGTCCAGAGGGACAGTTAAAGTGCAAGTGCTTTAAGGTGCATAGACTGGGATAACAAAGGTGCAAAAAACTCCATAAGTCTAATCAAACACCCTAGTCCAGTGATGGCGAACCTTTCAGAGGCCGAGTGCCCAAACTGCAACCCAAAACCAAATTATTTATGGCGAAGTGCCAGCACTGTAATTTAACCTAAGTTACAGCAGTGGTAATCACAAGCGCTGCACAGGGGGGAGAGCCAGCAGATGCCAACTCTCTTCTCTGTACAGGGCATGTAGTCCTAAAACCCTGATGATTAATTAAATTATTTTAACAATTAATTGATTTGAAACTTATCTTTGCAGTCTTCTCTTCTCTTCAGCAGTGGTCAGACAGCTCATGTGTACTGCACATTGAAGCTGAGCCGCACCCACTGCCCTTTCCAGACACAGCAGGGGGATTGACCTGTATGAAAAATGAAGAATATTAGACAGATAGGAGATAGATTTTATCATGGAATGCAAGCGAATATCATACTGAAATCCTGGTCCCTATCTTGTAGTAAAATCTCCATACTAACACTATCCTTGCATTTAGGTGCTCCATCCTGACCCTCTCCTTGTAACTATGTGCTCCATCCTGACCCTCTCCTTGTAACTATGTGCTCCATCCTGACCCTCTGCTTGTAGTAACGTGCTCCATCCTGACCTTCTCCTTGTAGTAATGTGTTCCATCCTGAACTTCTCCTTGATGTAATGTGATCCATCCTGACCCCCTCCTTGTAACTATGTGCTCCATCCTGACCCTCTCCTTGTAGCTATGTGCTCCATCCTGATGCTCTCCTTGAAGTAATGTGCTCCATCCTGACTTTCTCCTTGTAGTTATGTGCTCCATCCTGACCCCCTCCTTGTAGTAATGTGCTCCACCCTGACCCTCTCCTTGTAATAAAGTGCTCCATCCTGACCCCTCCTTGTAGTAATGTGCTTCATCCTGACCCTCTCCTTGTAGCTATGTGCTCCATCCTGACCCTCTCCTTGTAGCTATGTGCTCCATCCTGACCCTCTCCTTGTAATAATGTGCTCCATCCTGACCCTCTCCTTGTAGTAATGTGCTTCATCCTGACCCTCTCCTTGCAGTTAGGTGCTTCAACCTGACCCTCTCCTTGTAGTAATGTGCTTCATCCTGACCCTCTCCTTGTAGTAATGTGCTCCATCCTGACCCCCTCCTTGTAGTTACAGTATATGCTCTATCCTGATCCTCTCCTTATAGTTAAGTGCTCCATCCTGACCCTCTCTTGGCAGTAATGTCCCTATCCTGACTCCCTTCTTGTAGTATTGTCTCCAGCCTTATCCCCTTGTACTATGCTCGATCCCTGTCCCCTTGCGGTAATGTCCCCATCCTGTCCCCATCATGTAGTAATGGCCCATCCTGAAGTAATGCCCTCCTTGTAATAAAGCCACAATCATGTCCCCTCCTTGTAATAATGCCACCATCACTCCTTTATGTAATAAAGCCACCATCATGCCCCCTCGTAATGCCACCATCATGCCCCCTCCTTGTAATAATACCACCATCATACCCTCTCCTTGTAATAATGCCACCATCATGCCCTCTCCTTCTATTAATGTCACCATCATGCCCCCTCCTTCTACTTAGGTCACCATCATGCCCCCTCCCCTCCTAATAATGTCACCATCATGCCCCTCCTAATAATGTCACCATCATGCCCTTTCCTACTAATAATGTCACCATCATCCCCCTCCTGTTAATGTCACCATCATCCCCTCCTGTTAATGCCACCATCATCCCCCTCCTGTTAATGTCACCATCATCCCCTCCTGTTAATGTCACCATCATCCCCCTCCTGTTAATGTCACCATCATCCCCCTCCTGTTAATGTCACCATCATCCCCCTCCTGTTAATGTCACCATCATCCCCTCCTGTTAATGTCACCATCATCCCCCTCCTGTTAATGTCACCATCATCCCCTCCTGTTAATGTCACCATCATCCCCTCCTGTTAATGTCACCATCATCCCCCTCCTGTTAATGTCACCATCATCCTCCTCCTGTTAATGTCACCATCATCCCCTCCTGTTAATGTCACCATCATCCCCCTCCTGTTAATGTCACCATCATCCCCCCCTGTTAATGTCACCATCATCCCCCTCCTGTTAATGTCACCATCATCCTCCTCCTGTTAATGTCACCATCATCCCCCTCCTGTTAATGTCACCATCATCCCCTCCTGTTAATGTCACCTTCATCCCCCTCCTGTTAATGTCACCATCATCCCCTCCTGTTAATGTCACCATCATCCCCTCCTGTTAATGTCACCATCATCCCCTCCTGTTAATGTCACCATCATCCCCTCCTGTTAATGTCACCATCATCCCCTCCTGTTAATGTCACCATCATCCCCTCCTGTTAATGTCACCATCATCCCCCTCCTGTTAATGTCACCATCATCCCCCTCCTGTTAATGTCACCATCATCCCCCTCCTGTTAATGTCACCATCATCCCCTCCTGTTAATGTCACCATCATCCCCTCCTGTTAACCCCTTCCAGACCCTTGGCCCACCCCCTGGGCCATGGAATGATCGGGCTCCTGCAGGTCGAGTGAGGGTGTCACTGACCTGTCACTCGGCCTGCAGGTACATGGGGAGTTGTACAACACCCCAGGGGGGTCGATTTGCCCCCACCCCCACCCCCCCGGCTACAGGCGCGGTGATTGGCAATCAAAAGTGAAAGTGAAAATCACCGCGCCTGTAATGCTTCCCTGTCTGCCGCTGCTATCCCTACCCTCCAATCTTCTCCCCTGTCATCCTCTAACTGTCCCCCTGCCCCCACCTCTCTTTCCTGCCCCCTCTTCATCTTTCTTACCCCCCGCTTCCTTTTCCTGCCACCTGCTTCCTGTCCCTGCCGCCCGCTTCCTCTTCCTGCCGCCCGCCTCCTCCTCCCTGCCCCCGCTTCCTCCTGCCTGCCCCCGCTTCCTCCTAAGTGCCCCCCTACTTCTCCTGTCACCCCCCCTCTTCCCCTTCCTGCCCCCCCGATCACCGGAGCGGCGATCGCCTCTCCCACTCACCCCTCCGGCGGCCACTCTGTCTCCACTGCGTCCCGCTCCTCCTCCTCCTCTTCACCGCCTCCGGATCTGACAGCTCTGTGCTGGAGCTGCCAGATCACTTTCTACAGCTAGATCCTGAGGATCTAGCTGCAGGAAGTGATCTGACAGCTCCAGCACAGTGATCCACAGTGACCATTATGTGATCACTGTGGATCACTGTGCTGGATCTGTCAGATCACTTTCTACAGCTGGATCCTGAGGATCTAGCTGCAGGAAATGATCTGACAGCTCCAGCACAGTGATCCACAGTGACCATTATGTGATCCCTGTGCTGGAGCTGTCAGATCACTTTCTGCAGCTGGATCCTGGTGATCGAGCTGCAGAAAGCAATCTGACAGCCCGGGCGCACTGATGCACATAGTGGGTCTCTGCGCCCGGGCTCTTTGATCGCTGCACTACAGCCCGATCTCCCTGCATGGTCATCGAGCTGCAGAAAGTGATCTGACACCCCGGGCGCAGTGACCCACTATGTGCATCACATGCGCCTGGGCTGCCAGATCGCTTTCCGCAACTCGATCCCCATGCAGGGGGATCGAGCTGCAGAAAGCAATCTGACAGCCTGGGCGCAGTGATGCACATAGTGGGTCACTGTGCCCAGGCTCTTAGATCGCTGCTCTGCAGCCCGATCTCCCTGCATGGGCATCGAGCTGCAGAAAGCGATCTGACAGCCCGGACGCAGTGATGCACATAGTGGGTCACTGCGCCTGGGGTCTCAGATCACTTTCTGCAGCTCGATCACCATGCTGGCGGATTGGGCTCCAGAGTAGCGATCTGAAAGCAAAGGCGATCGAGCGGCGTGGGACCTTCGTTGTGGACTACGTCGGAGACAATCGAACGTCGTGGGACCTTCATTATGGACTACGTCGGAGCGATCGGGAGTCGTGGGACCTTCGTTGTGGACTACGTCGGATCTTTTTATAATAAAGATGGAGTCCGAATTGTGTCTGTTTTTTTTTCAAATAAAAGATTTTTCTCTGTGTGTATTTATTGACTATTTACCGTACTAGAGATTCCTAATGGCGGGTCTAACATTGGCCCTATATTATGAATCTCGAGCTTAGTGCCAGCTGCCAATAAAAAGCTGGCATTAACCCCTTTATTACCCAGTTAGCCACTGGCACCAGGGCAACTGGAAGAGCGTGGGTACAGCGCCAGAAAATGGTGCTTCAATGAATGCGCCATTTTCTGGGGTGGCTGCGGGCTGCAATTCGCATCAGGGGGGGCCCAGAACGCTTGGGCCTCTCTATGCTGAGGATTCCATCCCCCAGCTGCCTAGTTGTACCTGGCTGGACCAAAAATATGGCGGAGCCCCACGTAATTTTTTTTCTAGAATTAGTTCTAGAAATTAAAAAAAAAAAAAAAAGGGCTTCGCTGTATTTTTGGTTCCAGCCAGGTACAATGAGGCAGCTGGGGGCTGGTGGCAGTCCGTAGCTGCCAAGTTGTACCTGGCTGGACCAAAAATATGGCAGAGCCCCATGTCATTTTTTTTTTTTTAATTCTACAAATAAAATGACATGGAGCTTTGCCGTATTTTTGGTTGCCAGCCAGGTACAACTTGGCAGCTAGGGGGCTGGAATCCTCAGCATGGAGAGACCCAAATGTATTGGGTCCCCTATGCTGCGAATTGTAACTACTAGACTAGTATGTTTTTTCACAAAAAGTTTCTTTATTCATTTATACGTCTCAATTTGTGAAGCACATGGGGGTTCAAAGTGCTCACTATGCATCTAGATATGTTCCCTGGGGGGTCTAGTTTCCAAAATGGGGTCACTTGTGGGGGATCTCAAATGTTTAGGCACACAGGGGCTCTCCATACGCGACCTGGTGTCCGCTAACAATTCCAATTGTTGGCAAACACCAGGTTGCGTATGGAGAGCCCCTGTGTGCCTAAACATTGGAGCTCCCCCACAAGTGACCCCATTTTGGAAACTAGACCCCCCAAGGAACCTATCTAAATGCATAGTGAGCACATTGAATCCCAGGTGCTTCACAAACTGAGCCATAATAAGGTAAAAATACTTTTTTTTCACACAAATTTTCTTTTTTAATTTGTACGGATCAATTTGTGAAGCACCTGGGGGTTCAAAGTGCTAACTATGCATCTAGATATGTTCCCTGGGGGGGTCTAGTTTCCAAAATGGGTCACTTGTGGGGGAGCTCAAATGTTTAGGCACACAGGGGCTCTCCATACGCGACCTGGTGTCCGCTAACAATTCCAATTGTTGGCAAACACCAGGTTGTGTATGGAGAGCCCCTGTGTGCCTAAACATTGGAGCTCCCCCACAAGTGACCCCATTTTGGAAACTAGACCCCCCAAGGAACCTATCTAGATGCATAGTGAGCACTTTGAATCCCCAGGTGCTTCACAAACGGATCTGTAATAAGGTAAAAATACTTTTTTTTTCACACAAATTTTCTTTTTTAATTTGTACGGATCAATTTGTGAAGCACCTGGGGTTCAAAGGGCTCAGTATGCATCTAGATATGTTCCCTGGGGGGTCTAGTTTCTAAAATGGGGTCACTTGTGGGGGAGCCCCAATGTTTAGGCACACAGGAGCTCTCCAAATGCGACATGGTGTCTGCTAACAATTTGAGCTGATTTTCCATTCAAATTGTTAGCGGACACCATGTCGCGTTTGGAGAGCCCCTGTGTGCCTAAACTTTGGAGCTCCCCCACAAGTGACCCCATTTTGGAAACTAGACCCCCCAGGGAACTTATCTAGATGGGTGGTGAGCATATTGAACCCCCACATGCTTTACAAATTGATCTGTGAATATGGAAAAAGTACTTTTTTTTTACAAAAATGTTCTTTTAGCCTCAATTCTTTCATTTTCACATGGGTAACAGGATAAAATTCATCCTAAAATGTGTTGTGCAATTTCTCCTGAGTACACCGATACCTCATATGTGGTCATAAACCACTGTTTTGACGCGCGGCAGGGCTCAGAAGTGAAGGAGTTCCATTTCACTTTTTGAATGGAAAATTAGCTCCAAAAGTCAAATTGCTCTCTTTCCCTTCAGAGCCATGCCTTGCGCCCAAACGGTGGTTTATGATCACATATGTGGTATCGATATACTCAGGAGAAATTGCCCAACAAATTTTAGGATCCATTTTATCTTGTTGCCCATGTGAAAATGAAAAAATTGAGGATGCAAGAACATTTTTGTTAGAAAAATTAAAATATCCATTTTTTTGTTTCCAATTTGCTTAGTTCCTGTGAAGCACCTGAAGGGTTAATCATCTTCTTGAATGTAGTTTTGAGTAGCTTGAGGGGTGCAGTTTTTGGAATGGTGTCACTTTTGGGTGTTTTCTGTCATGTAAACCCCTCAAAGGGACTTCAAATGGGATGTGGTCACTAAAAAAAATGGTTTTGTAAATTTTGGTGGAAAAATGAAAAATTGCTCATGAACTTTGAACCCTTATAACTTCCTAACAAAATTTTTTTTTTTTTCCAAAATTGTGCTGATGTAAAGTAGACATGTGGGAAATATTGTTTCATAACTATTTTGTGTCACATAACTCTCTGGTTTACCAGAAGAAAAATTCAAAATTTGAAAATTGCAAAATTTTCAAACTTTTTGCCATATTTTTGATTTTTTTCACAAATAAACGCAAAAATTATCGACCTAAATTTAATACTAACATGAAGCCCAATATGTCACAAAAAAACAATCTCAGAATCGCTAGGATCTATTGAAGCGTTCCCGAGTTATAACCTCATAAAGGGACACTGGTCAGAATTGCAAAAAATGGCAAGGTCATGAAGGGGTTAATGTCACCATCATCCCCCTCCTGTTAATGTCACCATCATCCCCCTCCTGTTAATGTCACCATCATCCCCCTCCTGTTAATGTCACCATCATCCCCTCCTGTTAATGTCACCATCATCCCCTCCTGTTAATGTCACCATCATCCCCTCCTGTTAATGTCACCATCATCCCCCTCCTGTTAATGTCACCATCATCCCCCTCCTGTTAATGTCACCATCATCCCCCTCCTGTTAATATCACCATCATCCCCCTCCTGTTAATGTCACCATCATCCCCTCCTGTTAATGTCACCATCATCCCCTCCTGTTAATGTCACCATCATCCCCTCCTGTTAATGTCACCATCATCCCCTCCTGTTAGTGTCACCATCATGCCCCCTTAAAAAAAAAAAATAAAAATCATACTCACCTAGTAACTCCCGCCTCCATCGCTGCTCCTCTCCTCGTGTCTTCAGTCCTAGCGTCACATGACTGAGCGCATCACATGACTGCGGTCACGTGACGCCAGGCGGAGCTTAGATACAGTGTCGGAGATGCGGAGGAAGGAGAAGCCTTCTCCGATCCGACACGGTTTTGAACTGCCGACGCCATAATGCCGGCAGTTCATAGCGGCAGTGAGAGGCGAGGCCGCGTGCCAGGGGAGACGGCTCTGCGTGCCATCCCTGGCACGCGTGCCATAGGTTCGCCATCACTGCCCTAGTCTAAGTATGTAAGTAAAAAGCACATTATCAGTTGCTAACCCATAGAACCTGGTAAGAGAGGTCTTCCTAGACTGCCTATAGGGTCTGGTAGCCCCGACACGTGTTTCGCGTCGGCTACTTCAGGGGGCTAGTGGTGAAGAGTGCTGGCAGCAGGGGTTTATATATCAAGCCTGTACAATGGCAAACCGCTCAATTGGCTGCATAGAACACTGTAAAAGCGGTCATAAAGCGGCGGGGAGGGCATTCTGGGTTGCACAGGGTCCGGAACGCAACTTCCGGTGACGTCATTTCCCCAGTGCACCCTCATTAGAAGTCCACCTCGCCGTCTACTTCCGGTTCAACCAGTGCACATGCGCGCAGCGGCGATCGCCATTTTAAGTGAGGGCAGAGTTTAAGGGCACAGTATTAGAGATATGGGAGTAATTCCCAATCACTGTTAAGGTAAACAGGTGGCGTTTTAGCTCAGCCCTGATAAAGCAGCAATATGAGGGCCATGGATCAAGGGCACACAGCAAAGTAAGACACAGGCATGGGGGTTAGGGGAGAGAGGAGAAGAAGGGGAAGAGAGGGAAAGAAGGAAACAGCACACTATACATAAACATCACATAAACGTTTCTGCTGTTAAAGGCCAGTCCATATATAGACAGATGCTGTGTTCTTGTCCTTCTTGTAGTTTAGATTCCTCCCCAGTCCACCATGAATAAAGGTGTCTTCTGTGTGTCCAGTCCATGGCAATTATAGGCTGGCTATCATCCATAAACACCCAAGGTAAATAAATAAGTGTATCTATAAAAAGGTGAACAAAAGCACATATTAAAAAACTGACAATCCATGAAAGCTAGGATATGAGAGAATGGCGAACATCATAAAAAATGATCTTAAGGCAGCATGATTCATGCAGATCATCTTGACTCCAATAGAGGCGAGCTACATGCACAATAGACCATTCAGGCAAAAACAGGGGATAGGGTACACTACCCAAAACGACCCCATTAAGATAGCAAATGGGTCAAATAACCAACAAGCAAGTACATATTAAAAATATACTATAATAAGAACTCCCAGATCCCTCAGGGTACCAAAATGTGGTAAAAACCTATTAGTGACTCCCACTGCGTGGGTATAGGGATATCACGTATGTCGCATTAAAGAAGGGGAGTTGGTTCCAGGAATCAAAGGAAGGATGCGAAGCTGAGTCTCTCATTTAGGCCTGCCGGTGACATTGTGCCCAAAGTCACAATCCACCGGCACTCCATCCTGGCCAGCTCTTTCTTAGCATCACCACCTCGCACTCCAAACTGTAATTTATCAATCCCGCACACCCTAAGGATCTCTGAGTTGCAGTTATGGAACTTTTTGAAGTGACGAGGGAAAGTGCGTAAAGTTCTCAAATCCTCAACATTCTCCGCTGCCATTATACTCTTTTCATGCTCCCTTATGGGGTTTAACCGCCCTGAAAATAATCACAGATAAGGGCTATAAATCAAGTTATAGAATCCTCAAATAGCAAGATATTCACAGGGAGTAGAGACAGTGGGCAGACATCTATACCTGGGTGGGTGAATAGGCATCCAGCAGCGCGCTCCCTGCAACGTGTGTTGCCTCCGGGACCGCCGCCGCTGTTTATAGTGTGCGCCGCCATTGCCGGGTGGTGCATGCCGATGACGCGCTTCCGATTTATAGCCCTTATCTGTGATTATTTTCAGGGTGGTTAAACCCCATTCACAGTGTCATAGGCATTGATCTCTCAGGTAGTATATAACATGCCTCATGCTTTGTTACTTATTGGTTATTAGTGACTCTAATATGCTATGCTGTTTACCATAACATAGGCTATTTCCATTGCTATATACACTTTTTACCAAGATACTATCTTATACACATCTCCTGTACTTAGTTCCTAAGAAGGATTTTCAATAGGACCAAGTGTCGTCCATAATAGTGAGCAATTATCCTGTTTGCAGAAAAGGTATTTAGTTTCTAGTTTACTAGTCAAGAGAGTTATCATTATATGAGATATAAATCATTGTTTTTCCTTTATTACAGATATGTTAATGGGATACATTGTTCCCTGATAAATCTATATGGAAATTACTCATATTGTCATATGACTTTATGAAGGTATGATTTAGTATATTTGGTAATATTGACATATTCAGATATAATGTGGAACAGATTGGGTTTGATACTAGTCTCCCCTATTATCTATTTTGATTTTCTTCTGTTCTTATTTGTTTTCTATACGACGATACTGGTATAGAGAGGGCTTCATCCCCTTAAGGATCATCATTATATTAGTCATAGTCTGGGCCTCTAGGTCCCTCTTTAGTAGATTAACGTTAAATTAATGATTGACAATTGTCATTAACAATGTAATACCTCGGTATATGATACAGGTCACTAACTACTTTTTATTTTTACTAAAATGACAATTAGTCGTTGTACAAATGTCCGAGTGAGGATTTTGAACACTGATCAGCACATATGTGACGTGGATCTTCAATACCTAGGTAATGAACTAGAGTGTCTTGTATTTTCTTTGTATTCTTTTTGATGTACTCCTGACTATTTGAACGTTTCTCACGCATACACAGGATATTGGTTGATCTTTATGTACAGCGTTCTATTTTCTGACTTTACATTAGATTCTATTGTTAGGTCAAGTTGTATAAATATTCCTTATTTACAGCTCAGATCATTGTTTTTCACTATTTGGTGTGCCAGGGTGTACAGGGACATGGTCTGATCATATCACATCACCTGTGCTGAGATAATCTTATATATGTGTCCCTGCTATGTACTGTGTAACGGATGTGTCTGACTGTACAGGGACATGGTCTGATCATATCACATCACCTGTGCTGAGATAATCTTATATATGTGTCCCTGCTATGTACTGTGTAACGGATGTGTCTGACTGTACAGGGACATGGTCTGATCATATCACATCACCTGTGCTGAGATAATCTTATATATGTGTCCCTGGTGTTTACTGTGTAATGGCCGTATCTGACTGTACAGGGACATGGTCTGATCATGCCACATCTCCTGTGCTGAGATAACCTTATATATGTGTCCCTTTTATGTACCGTGTAATAGCCGTGTCTGACCTTACAAGGGCATGGTCTGATCATACCACATCTTTTGTGCTGAGATAATCTTATATATGTGTCCCTGCTATGTACTGTGTAATGGATGTGTCTGACCATACAGGGACATGGTCTGATCATACCTCATCTACTGAACTGGAGAAGACATAAAAGAGAGAATACACATAGCACAGCATGGGATTACAGCTGCTGCATTCTGTGATGTAAACATTTTCCTGCCTGGTTAAAAACACATTTTACCTCACAGAAAGAATAAATAGCAATTCCTTGTTGTCTGTATACTCTTTTATTTGTACTTCCTCCTCTGGCCATGAGATATGGTATGATTAGACTATGAATTGGAGTAGCTCATAATGGTTGGACACGTCTATTACACAGTAGATAGCATTTCCCTTCTTTCAGGGGACCTATGTGCCAATTTGTTTTTGTGGAGAGGGACTCTAGAGATTTTGCTACCTGTGTATGCCCATCAGGTCATCATCCTGTGTAATGAATCTTTCATCCCGGCTGCTTGTTTCCAGTGAGGTGTGGGACTTTTCTATCACCTTGCACCACCTCTGGACTGCACAACTTTGCAGGAATCTGGAATACAGTGTCCAGGGGAGATTCTGCCACAGAATGTTCCTCTGTGAACCCTGGGGTGAGTGCACCTCTTATGTATTGCTTCATATCTTTTCCTGGGTTAGAGAGGCTTGAACATTAAGGAGAATATATGAAGTTTCACTCATTGATGCAAGATGGACCCCAAGCCTGTGAAATGCTTTTAGTGTTGCACCTACCTTAGCACAACCAATAAAGGTGAGTGGATCTCGCCAACTATTATTGATTCCATTTTTTGGGGAAGCTACACATGAGCATCTTCTCTTTCTAATTTCTGTTTCATAGTACATAACAGGGCCATTTTTACAAGAATATCTCAGCACAGGGACTTTTTTTAACATCAATTTGTGGAGCTAACTTTTAAATTAAGATATAATAATTTAAATGTTATTTAGGGGCAACTCCTTTAAATAACGGACTTACTAAAAGTTAGAAAAAGGAAATAAGAAATCTTGAAAAAAATATTCATAAAACATAAACTCACCTTGATAAGGTAATTGGATGACTCTTGTAAGTAGTGATAAGTTTTATGCATAGGTAAGAAAGAGACAATGAAACTTTGTTTATATCAAAGTGGTGAAACCAACTTCCTTCCACAGACTCTTAGGCCACATGCACGCAAGGAGTGTTTGTTCAGTATTTGCTGTCAGTATTTGTAAGCCAAAACCAAGAGGAAAAGTAGGATAGAAACATCACTTTTACATTTTTTTACCACCTCTTGGTTTTTATTACAAATACTCAGGTAAAAAAATAATTACCAGATGCTCAGTGTGTGAACGTGGCCTAAGAGACCATTGTACTCTCTTGATTGTGTTGGCTTTAAGAGCACCGCAAGCTTTCCCAAGAACTCTGAAGCCAATTGTCTACTTGTTTACTTTTGCTCGATTTATGTTTTCATGTATGTCCATGTTTTGTATATTGCCTTACATAGCATGATGCATTATTAGCTAAAGGTATATGGCTTAGCTATTTTGTCCGGCATCTTTATTCAGCTGTACTAGACCAATATGGTGGTGCATCCTGTTGTTACTTTTGCAAAAATGGCTGCTACAACATGATAGAAAAGTATATCCGGAGGTGAAACATAATTTCCACACATTAGTTTCTACGTAATATGGCCAATTCTACGTTTTAGATGTGAAACCTCTCAAGAACTTTTTTTGTTAAAAGTTTTGAAATAACATGAGCAAAAAGGTCAGCTTGCCAAAGGGTTCAGAAACAAATTTTCTTCAATTCGACCATAAAGATAAAAATGACAGGTAGCAAAATTATAACCACATCAGGGAATACATGATTGTATTCCCCATGAATCTTCGGTTTTGGCTTATTACATAGAATGAAATCCTATTTTATCACGTACTAAACAAATTACCATAGGTGGAAAGTTGGTGTAGCAGACATAGTTTTAGTGCAGCATGTTCAACTATCAACATATTTTCTCCATGGCTCTTAGGTTTTAAAGACATACTAGTAGGGATCTATGCTTTACTCACCTACCAAAGGCATAAAGCACATGGACAGAGGAATGATTAGTTACGCTATATGCCAACCGTAGCCATAGAAAAAATGCCTCAGGCCATGGGAGACAGACGGAGATTGAAGTGAAGACCTACCTGTGGAATTATTTTCTGATATTATCTGACATGCAAGAAAAGAGAATCTGTCGTTGCGTCTTTGAAATCATATCTACTGAAATAATATGAGGGAAAATATCCCCTAGCTATAATAAATGTGATGGTACATGAAAGAAAGTTAAAAAAGCTGCAGTCGAGTGAGATACCCAGTTGGCAGAGTAAATTTCTTGTTGTATAGGATGCAAGATAGACACAAGCCAGGGATTATTGGGGAATGTTTGCCCTATGATTAATATATTTATCTTCATGCAGTTGCTATGTGTTTGTACAGTAACAAACCCTGGGAGTTGCATTATCAACTTGGCTATACTCAAAAACAACAGAGTTACAGCAGTCAATTTCTAAGCAAATAAAATGAAGATCTTACATTCGTACAGGAAGACAAATATAGAAACCAACATGTCAACATCATTTTATATCTTTAACTGCATATTTGAGTTTATATATCAGTAAGTAAAGTCTATAAACCTATTTTATTCATAACATATAATCATGTACACATGCTTGTACTGGCGTTTACTCACAATAACTGTGCACCCAACTGGCCTATCAGAGGCCAGCAGAAGACATTCGACCATTGTAGGCGGTGCAATGATGTAATTGCTTTGCACTGTTTTTGACAGATGTTGGAGAAAGAAGAGCTGCTTATCGTGGGAATAGGGACAGGTGAGAAGTCTGGGTAGTTTTTGTCATGTACAAAGAGTCCCAGAGCAGGACATTATATTGACTAGGGATTTTAATCAGGAAAATTATACTTTATAGTAACTACTGAGAGGCACATTATACTCAATGAGGGACATAATTGGGGATGTAATATTGTATAGGGCCACAGAAAGAAATATTATGCTGTATAGAAACCAAAGGTATTTGCATGTAGCTCTACTGCAGGCTACTAGAGTAAATTCTATCTGTAGGCCCTTAACACTTCTGTTCAATACTGCATTTACCAAACCATAAATGATAGCAAGGCAGAAGGCATGATGAGAAAACAAAGCGTTCTCTTGTACTTCCAGGAATTACACAACCACTTGAACTACCTGTGTTAGCTAAACAATCAACTGGGCTACCAAGGATCTAAACAAATTCTAGGCCACCAAATAATAGAGACTGAATGTCACTGCCCATCAGGTGACAGAGACTGAATGTCACTGCCCATCAGGTGACAGAGACTGCATGTCACTGCCCATCAGGTGACAGAGACTGAATGTCACTGCCCATCAGGTGACAGAGACTGAATGTCACTGCCCATCAGGTGACAGAGACTGAATGTCACTGCCCATCAGGTGACAGAGACTGAATGTCACTGCCCATCAGGTGACAGAGACTGAATGTCACTGCCCATCAGGTGACAGAGACTGAATGTCACTGCCCATCAGGTGACAGAGACTGAATGTCACTGCCCATCAGGTGACAGAGACTGAATGTCACTGCCCATCAGGTGACAGAGACTGCATGTCACTGCCCATCAGGTGACAGAGACTGCATGTCACTGCCCATCAGGTGACAGAGACTGAATGTCACTGCCCATCAGGTGACAGAGACTGAATGTCACTGCCCATCAGGTGACAGAGACTGAATGTCACTGCCCATCAGGTGACAGAGACTGAATGTCACTGCCCATCAGGTGACAGAGACTGAATGTCACTGCCCATCAGGTGACAGAGACTGAATGTCACTGCCCATCAGGTGACCGAGACTGAATGTCACTGCCCATCAGGTGACCGAGACTGAATGTCACTGCCCATCAGGTGACAGAGACTGCCTATCAGACTGCGGACAGCCCCGGGCCTGATTTTCACATAATACAGCCCTATGATGCTGGATGGGACTGGATAGCAACTATGTGCCATCGGGTTTCCATCTGTCCGGGAGGATCCGGGTGAATTGGATTTTTCTCCCGGACACAAAAATGTTGCAAGCAACGTTTTTGTGTCCAGGGGAAGAATCGGAACAAATCGGATCCTCCTGGATCCTCCTGGATCTGAGGCAATCTGTCACTCCCTAACATGGGAGTTTATGGCACTGGATCGCCCCGGTCCGACAAAAACATAGGAGTCGGGAACCTGATCCTGGCGGCTGAAGTTTAGCAGCGAGCGCTGCTAAATGTCAGCACTACCAGCTGTCCCCTGCTGAGCTTTAAGGAACTCAAATAGCTCCCCACTTGAAAAATCAGCAGCTGCGATCTTTGGAAGCCGGCTGCAAACCGGACCGGAGAGCATATTTGCCCTCCGATTCTGTTTGCAAATCCAGTCTGGGGCTGTCTGATTCACATGGGACAGCCCCAGACCGGATCACACCATGGTGTGAAGCCCGCCTTAGGTGTGACAGAAGTGACATGTTTATCAACCATCAATGTAAATGGGACTATGAAGCTGAACTTGGTGGAGTAGGAAGAAATGCAATGAGGATGGATTTAATTGATAACATTTTAATCAGGTATTTCACAGGAGGGGAGCTACACAGGGGAACAAGGCAAATTAACATTGGTATTATTAGTTTTACATAAGTGAATATCTTGCAATTTAGTTGTATACAAGGGCATAACTACAATAGGTGCAGGGGTTGCAATCGCACCCGGGCCCTGGATCCTAGGTGGCCGCAAAAGTCTCTTTGTCCTATAGAAAAAGACTATTGCTATTCAAGATTTGCAATAATTAAGGGCCCCATTGGACCTTTCGCATTGAGGCCTTTGAGCTTCAAGTTACGGCACTGGTTGTATAATAAGAACTGTTAATCCCCTATAATGTTTAAAATGAATAATAATAAGAATAACCTAATTATCTGGTCATATTTTACATTATTAATTTAACATGATTGGTTGAAGTTCATATTATATAAACTTATCTTCTGAAACATATAAAATATCTTACTTCCTGCAGATTTTTATAGCACAGAATGTGAAATACTTTTCTTTCCCTAAAATTCTAGCATTCACTCTACTTCTGACCTTTCAGTACAGACAGGATTGAAAGGATGTTCTTTGCACCTGAAATTTTTTTGCACTTTTGAATAATTTTGCATACACTTTCTTGTAGCATATGAAAATAATTTAATTTTACTATCTAAATCAGGGTATTTTACATTGATATGTGTTACTGGATAAATGTATTTTTAAAAACAATGCTCTTGGCCTTGCAATTTGTTTTCACTCTAATGGTACCTTTACACGCCGCTACAACAGGATGCATACAACCCGCTACAGGCTACAAATGTGGCTTGTCGCGCCAATATCGCCCGTAGTAGCGGCGTCTGAAGACGGGACGACACAGGCGGCTACAGATACCTCTGTATCCGTGCACTGCCCATAAACAGATGGCTACATCGCCGATTGTAGCGAGCTGTATCGGCGTGTAAAGAAGTTACGGAAGGGAACTCTGGACACCCGGCGATGTAGCTGCAATGTAGCTAAGGCGTGACCCAGCCTCCGTGTTACCGCGCCCCATCTGCGATCATTGGTGGAACATGCTGCGTAGCGATTGGTTGTCGCCGCACAGGGCGGCATATTTAAGGAGCTGACCAGTCACACTACACAATCGCTCGAGCGTCATGTATTAATCAGCCTCCTGCGATGCCTGCCCAATCATGATATTCTTGCGTTGTCCTATCAGCGTACGGACGTCTCGTAATCCACAATTGTGGCACGCCTATGTGCTGTCCCTGCTGCACCAGGTCCGCCCATATTAGCTTGTTGTAGCAGTGTGTAAATGAGGTACGCTGAGCTACAGATGGCTACTTGAGACACCCGGCGATGTAGCTAGTTACAGATGTAGCGTAGCATAGCGCACCTTGTGGCGGCGTGTAAAGAGGGTGCGTTTCCCGTTGGTAACCGTTCGGCCGTGCTCGTGCACGTGAAGTAGCCGTTGGTATCCATCCTGTTGTGGCGGCGTGTAAAGGTACCATAAGGTTTATTTTCACCTTGCAGAGTTACTGTAGATGAAATCAACATCAACATTTTGGCACCAGTTTGAAAACTTGTACAAAGTCTTTGACAATATCAATTATCTTCCATTCAATGTACCTACCATAAAGGAAACACATTTTGCTGCACTAACCATGCAGGAAGGAAGTCTGGACTGAATCATCAAGATGAGCAGATGTGCTAAAGGGACACGGTCAGGTCATTTGTATGATACTAATATTACCCTTGACCTGGGCGGACTTTTTAAAACATGTAAAATCATTATTCTACCTTTTGTAGTCTGCATGTTATCAATATTTTCAGACCCTGCAGGAAGCTGGTAAATTAGTCCTCTCCATTATATTCACAGAGGATAGTCCTGCTGTGTTAAACTGTCATTTAATTATGCACTTCCTCTCAGCAGCTCCTCCTCCGTCCTCCCTCCTCCCTCCTCTCTCTCTGCTAGTCAGATTTCAGTTTCAATTAGGAGCTTCTGAAGGAGAGATTGTAGACACACATTTGGCTGCTTTCACATAACGATTTTTTCAGTTCCGATGCTGTCCGATAAAAATCGGACAGCATCGGACCGATTTTCGGACCCCATGCAGGCCTATGGGCATCGGACCGAATCGGATGTGCACTAAATGCCATCCGATTTGGTCCGATCCGAATCTGTCCGATTTTTTTATCGGTGCAAAAATCGGAGCTTGCTCCGATTTTAGTACCGAAAATAAAATCTGACAGATTCGGATCGGACCAGATCGGATGGCATTTAGTGCACATCCGATCCGACCCGATCAATTTAGCATGGGGCCCTATGGAGCAGGGTCCGAGAAAACATGTGATGTCTCCTCGGACCGATTTTAGTGTACTGAGCATGCTCAGTACACTAAAATAGCTCCTAAAAGTAAATTAAGGGGTTAATAAAAAAAAACAAAACTATGCTCACCTGTCCACGAGGCCCACGTCGTCTCCCGGCGTCTCCGGTGTCTCCAGGTATCTTGCCGTCTGTGCTGATAAGACCTGCCGTGATGTCACAATCACATGACTGCCAGGAACCAATAGCAGGCAGTCATGTGATTGTGACATCACGAGAGGTCCTGGCTGCACTGAGACAGAACAGCAAGGCACCGGAGACGCGCGGGACCGTGCAGGAGTCGTGGACAGGTGAGAAAGGAGAGAAGGAGAGGAGGACAAGAGGAGGAGGACAAGAGGAGGAGGACAAGAGGAGGAGGACGCATAGGAGGACCGGGGGCCAAGAGGGGAGACACAGGGGATGAGAGGACCGGGGCCAAGAGGTGAGACACAGCACCGGGGGCCAAGAGGGGAGACACAGGACCGGGGGCCAAGAGGGGAGACACAGGACCGGGGGCCAAGAGGGGAGACACAGGACCGGGGGCCAAGAGGGGAGACACAGGGGATAAAGAAGAGGACCGGGGGAGAGACTGACAGCTCTCAGGGAGCGATCTGACAGGAGGGCGGGCATCCTATTTTATGCCGGAATCGGGTGCCTATTTGGCACCCGATTCCAGGCATTAGAAGAATCCGATGCTGTCCGATTTATATCGGACAGCATCGGATTTTACAAAAATCGTAGTGTGAAAGTAGCCTTTGCCTTACTGCCTTACCTGATCTAGATAAAGTGTCTACTCCATCTGTTTATCTACCAGGTATCCCTGCTGTGCTGTGACAGATTCTGTGTGGTGTTTGACCTGTTGCTTGGCTGCAGACACAGAGAGCAGAGAGAAGGATACAGCCCCCCCCCACACTAATGTTGTGTGCAGTGATGTGAATATGTGACATCGATATTCATCCTATTGGGAGTGGATAGCAGATAACTAAGTGGATCATTCACTGTGATTGACAGATGGAACTAATCTTTTTATTTAAAGTTTACACAGGAGTATAACTAATAGAAATACATGAATAGAGAGAGCATAGAGAAAGGAATTAGAAAATGATAGCAGTTACATATGGATATTTGACTTGACAGATTCCATTTAATAGATACTCCTGATTCATAATGAGGCATGTCATGGTCAGACTCTCACTCTGTCTCCTCCTTGACATGAGATGATAGACTTTAAGAGGTCCACATTACTCTTCAGCTCAGTTGCACACTCACTCCTCACTAAGGCTACAGATTGAACACAGAATGTACTCCAACTAGTCCACACAGTCATAGTCACATAGTTACATAGATTGAAAAAAGACCCAGGTCCATCGAGTCCAATCTTCCTCCAGCATTGAGTTCATCGTGCTCAATGCTGCCACCATTTACCAAAAGGTTCGTAAGTCCCAATATCATACACACAATGTAATGGATACAAAATGGAAGTAGACCGGTTTCTCTTTTAAAAATAATCTTCTTTTTTAAACCATAAAATTTTTAGTCAAAGTGGGTACAAAGTTCACACGTTTCGAACACACAGATTCTTAGTTGCAACTGAAACATTGGTATTCCTGTTTACCATTTAAAACAATTCAAACCCTACTGATATTTTAGTTATGACTAAGACTCCGTTCAAAGTGCGCTAACCCTTGCACCCCTGCTGTGACCATGAATTTTATGGATTAATAATAATATTATTTTTAAAGTAGAAACTGGCCTACTTCTGTTTTGTATTACATGTTTGCACCCGCTAGCCGATGGGTTAAGGACTGGACTCCTGCTTTCAAATGATGGTGGCTTATTCAAGAGGGTGAGGGACTACATGTGTTGGAATCATACACATACTGTACCTTTGGGCAGCAAGTAGATTCACCATTTCATCTATTGGTGTGTTTGGCTTGTACCGTGTATTGGAAAACTGAATTTATTTGAATAAATCACTGTGATTTCATCTTGGAAGCTGTACCATTCCTTTACTCTTCTATCTTTTCACAGGTCACACGCACAAACGATCATTTAGTCTCTACTGAGATACTTAGATTATTTAGGGCAACAAGGCAAAGCTATTAAACTTTTGGCTTTCATACACAAAAGATACAGTGCTTTATATGTATAACAAAATATGAAAATAACAATGTATAAAGACAAACATAAAAGGTATATAAACAGTTATAAAAACAAAGGATGAAACAAGTGAAAGTTCTATACTTAGCAGTCCTCCGTAAGAAAGTCCTTCCCCAGTCCCAGGGACATGGATTAGAATGTACACAAGCCCAATTGGCTTGATTCCCCAACTTTTGTCAAAATAAGGGAAATAATCAATTCATCATGTACAGTCTATCTTTGGGGATACGGTGGAACATTATTCTCCCCTTTTCTGGTTCCACCCATAAGAGTGTTCTTTATTACACATGCACACTGCCCTCTACACCCTTCATGGTATCTGATATACAGTATTACACATAAGATATGACTCTTGCCTGAAAGATGTTACAGTCACAAGGTGTCCAGGATTTCACTCATATCAGTAAGGGTACCGTTGCACGTTGTAACGATATCAGCAACGATCTCATGGGCGCGTGGTCATTAGGACATCGTTTAGAGACCGTTGGTGAGATGTCACACGTATAGATATCATACATGGCGCACCAACGATCCAGCGAGCAGCTATCATTCGCATAACCCAGCGAATGATACTTGGTCACTGCTGTGAATAGGTGAAATTGTTAACGACATCATTATCGCAATGTCACACACAGCAATGCAGCTGGTTGGCTGATCAAAGATCGTCTGATTTGAGAACATGTTTTCAAATCTGCGATCAGTGATCCAACGATTTATCGTAATCACATCTCGAAGTCACACGCAAAGAAGTAGTAACGATGTCGTTTGAACGACTCCAAACCCTTGATGTTTCAGCAATATCGTTCACAATCTCGTACTGTGTAACGAGGCCTTTAGCAGTAGCATATGCTCCTACTCATTTGTACTATAGGTGAAAGTTATGTGCTAATTGTGTTTTCCCAATCACAGTGAGGGAGACCTTTACATTTGACAAGGATCATTAAACATTTGGAAATCAGTGGAAGACATGGAGGCTTGGGATATATTTTATACATACTGTATAAATATAAATTACAGTGGCCTATCTTTACTACAAGGCTTATGCCTCTGCGAGACTAAGGACCATTAGAAGAGTATGTGCCTTGCCACAAATCATACTCCAGTTCCTGATAGAATTTGTGGCATAGAAAATGCCACAACTTGAATTTGATAAGCGTCGGTTGCAACCCATCTGTGCTACCCCAGTTGTGCCAAATTATGAGACTCTTGAAAGCTTTTTACATCAGAATAGTGCCATAAAGGTTTTGATAAATCGGACCCATGGTATTCTCAAAATATGCCTATGCCAATTTTTTTTTTTTTTTAAAAAAACCTTAATAAGCTACAGTACGTAAAAAGGAAAACAAACATTACTTTTTCTTATATAGACCTACTTTACATCTATTTAATAAAAATAAAATTACATGAGAAATTTTAACACAATCTTTTTGCATTATACAGACAGTACAGCATGATACCATTTGTGTAAAATATACATTAGATGGTATTCGATGTTAAGCCTATCCTTAAAATTCCCTTACAAGATAGCTTCAAACTAGATGCTGCTTGTATACCTGCTTTACAGCTGTAATAACTAAAGCACATGACGCTAATTGAGGTGCTCTCACTTGTAAACCACATATCTTCCAACTATAACCTCTTCCACGTTTCTTCTATGCAGCCCAAATGGCACCATTTTTTAGCATTAGCTTCCTTTGTTATAAGCTTCATTAAACATGGAGATCGATAGCCTGCATAATACAACCATAGAGATAATGAAAACAAATGGAAGTTGCAAGGCTAAGGTGATTGTGGGGTCAGATTTTGTCTAGGAAAACCCCCTTGGGAAATTAATACCGGGTTGATATAATTTTACATTCAGCTTTTTTACAGTGATTAACTTAACAGCAGTGAGGAGAGAAATTAGGAGATTTTGTTATTGTTCAAGCATTTGTTCACTTAGTTCCTATTGTTGCATTTTCAAGCTATTAGGTGAAAACGCTTGATTTATACCTTTCTACTGTGAACATGGCTTTATAGCAACAATTTTATGTCTGTTTGTTTCTAAGACAAAGAATTTATTTTGGTTTTAATCAGACTGCATTCAAATGATATAAATAAGTGTGGTATAAATGCTGGCCTTGCATGACATATGTATAGTTTATTTTACCAGTATGATAAGTACCAATCTTTCAAGTTGACTTTAAAGGGAACCTGACCTCTAAAAATGACCCCCCAGCCTGTTTAAACCTGTCCCTTCACCATAGTAATCCATTTCTAGGCATCCCTTTCTGTCACTAAAGCGCTATTTGAAAGTTTAAAAAAATAGTTTATTCACCTGTTGTTCTGCAGCTTCACATTAACATTATATGTGAAGCTGCAAAAGGCGGGCTTATGTGGCTCTCCCCACCACCGGCATGTTAATTATGCACGCCCACATGGGCGTGCCATAGAGCAGAGTCTGTGCTTGTGCTACCAGGGGGCGGTAAAGGCAATATAATGCGATTTTCGTCATATCGCCTGTACCGCCCCCATGACAATCACAGTCTCTGCTCTATAACAAGCCCATATGGGCGTGCATAATTAACACACCGGCGGCAGGGAGAGCCGCATAAGCCCGCCTTTTGTGGCTTCACATATAATGTGAAGCTGCAGAACAACAAGTGAAAAAACTATTTTTATAAACTTTCAAATAGCGCTTTAGTGACAGAAAGGGATGCCTAGAAATGGATTACCATGGTGCAGGGACAGGTTAAAACAGGCTCGGGGGTCATTTTTAGAGGTTAGGTTCTCTTTAAATGGGTTTTTCTAGGCTTCAAAATATTTGCTAGTAACCTTCCTTTACTGACATCACCATTACACCTAGTGATTGGTTTCCACTGTCATATATCGAAATTGCATTTCATTGCTGCAGTGTTGTAAGCAATGAGTGGCGTGGGACCACTAGTTTTCAGCTTGTCAGAGAAGAAATCAAATGTACTCAGTAGCACATAAATTGTTCACTATCAGAGAACAAGCAAATTCTACAGTGGCAATTATTACGGTCTCATCTGGACAATAACGGTAATGATTCCGCTATTTACATATAGATTCAACTAGTAGAAGTCCATGTCCACTAATTTAGATGCATATTGGATGACACCACTACAATTTTGTAACAATATAGACATAAATCGAGAAAATGTTTCACAAATTCCTTGCAATATAACTGTCCAAGGAGCCTCTATACAGTCAGCCATAATGATGCTTACAAAGGCTTAGACTTTGTCTGCCTGAATTTGATATTTGATAAAATTTATATGGCTGTTGGTTGTAGTTGCGGAAACGTTCTTTCTAAACTAAACACTGTTAACTTTTTTCATTCTAATTGTTATACTGTTGATAATTATAATTTTCTGACTCTTAACCTTATACCTCACGTCAAATATACCCAACAAGTAACTTTTTCAGGATTTCCAGAGTAGAAGTTGCCGCTGGTGTTCTTTTGAAATGATATCCTGAAATCATAACCTGTTATATGTAGAGAGGAGCAGATCTAACAGAATTCTGATCAAACAAATTGTGCAGATTGTACTGGAAATTTGGATTCGCAGCAAATTTATTCTGTGCAAATTAAATGTTAAATAGTTAAGCACACTAATAAAATCACCTTTTAATTAAATATTCTTAAAAGGAGGTTGAAAATGTCATTAATCAAGCTGTTATAACAGCTATTCGTATAGGAGACAATACCGGACTAACTAAAGACTGACACACATATAAGGCTACGTTCACATGTAGTGTAATGGCCGCGCATTCCTGCTTTTACATGGCGCTTTTGAGTGCTCAAGTATAAGCAGTGCAAAACAAAGCTGTAGACGCCCTCCAGCAAAATCTATGCAGACACCGCGTATTTTTGCACGCGCACTTTCACTGCAAAAGTGTGTGCACAAATAGAATTGTCATGCCAATTTTTTGCGCTTTTTTTGGCGTGCTTTCATCATTGGCTAAATGTTAACATGGTCTCAGTGAAAGCGCGTCATTGGCACTGCCAAATGCACGGCAAAATAAGCCGCATATGAACATAGCCTAAGGGCCGCTTTACACACACCAACTTCTGTGACCAACTTCTGAACAGATCTCTGGTTGCAGTGAAATCATGGACACATTGTTCCATATTGTGGCTGTATACAAATGTAACAATGTGTCCATGATTTCACTGCAAACAGAGATCTGTTCAAAAGTTGGTCACAGAAGTTGGTGTGTGTAAAGCGGCCCTAAGAGTCCAGTAAGGTGGACAAAGGTGTGTAACCTACCACCAATTGTGTATAAACCACTATGTTTAAGTCTGATTAAAGCAAGCATTTCATATTTAGTCAGATTAAATTTAGAAAATGGTATTTTAGATGACAGATTTTTAAGGTCCCCTGTAACTAGGTTAGCAAAAATGTCGATAGCAGAGGTATCATCAGTTGGTGGAGCCATTTTCGTACTCTTATTTTTCAATGAAGAAAATGAACCCTCTCCAAGAGAACTGACACCTGTTACTCTGATACTATTTAGCAGCCTAATATCAGGGAGTAAATTCTCTGAAATACTCAGTTCTCTACATTCAACTTTATCCTTGCTTCCTCCACCTTAGTTTCCTCAGAAATATGTTCAGATCTTTTACCGAGCAGTTTTGAATGTTTGGGTGGAAGTGACTCGATTGCTGCACAGTATGAGGGCGGCAGTGGCCCAGGTGTGTGACGTCGTGTGTACACACCTGGTAATGGGAGCAGGGGACCATGAGACATGTGGACAGGTGAGATTGATGATATTAATTAGACCGGCTGCAGGTGATTGATTTTGAAACGCTATATAGCCTTCCCCACTACCACTGTTTGCTTTTTGCCTTTATCTGAAGCTGGAGTAAGGTGACAGCTTCTTATGCTATGCCTGGAGACCCAGTCCCCTGATGATTCAAAGATAATCAAACGTGTCAGGACCCACGGGAGGGACAGATTTAGGGCATAAAGTCTTTAAGGTGCAGCTATGGATTGCCCCTGCATAGGGTTTATCTTTATCATTTATCTTTTTATTTTTGTTTTCATGAAGGTTAATGTCAGGGTCAGTCCTGGTGTCTGGACTGGGACCTTGAATACCTGATGGACATCTCACCTGCCTAAGCTCTCTGCCTCAAGATGGGCAAGATTTATCCATGCTTATAAAATAGCTGTATATCGGTGTATAGTGCATAGCATTGATACAGTGACCACTGTCACTGTCAGAGACAGATTTAAGGCAATCAATGTATCTGGTATTTAAGTGGTTTACCTTACTAGACACTTAGGGGTACTTCACACACTACAACATCGCTAGCGATGTCGCTGAAACGTCACAGCTTTTGTGACGTAACTGCAACCTCTCCAGTGATATCACAGTGTGTGACATGCACCAGCGACCAGGCCCCTGCTGTGAGGTCGCTGACCGCTGCAAGTCGTTCAGGACAATTTTTCAGTCTTTGGTCTCCCGCTGGTCAGCACGCATCGTTACATGTGTCAGAGACAGACCAACGATCAGTGACTTCCCAGGCTGGTAACCATGGTAAAAATGGGTATCTAGGCAGTGCGCAGCGCCTAGTTACCCGATGTATACCTTGGTTACTAACTTTCTCCGCCCAGGCTGGCATCCAAGGTACACAGTGGGTAACTAGGGACAGCGATGTGCTTAGATACCCGCTGTATACCTTGGATACCAGCCCTGAAAGCAGAGAAGGCTGGTAACCAAGGTATATATCGGGTAACTAGGCGCTGCGCACTGCCTAGATACCCATTGTTTATCATGGTCACCAGCCTGCTCCAGCTTACCATAGCCTGTCAGAAGACAGGAGCCGGAGCTCGACATCATGGAAAGAATAGTTTATATTCCTTCCACGATGTCGCCGGTCCACTAGTCGCTGGTGAGTCTGCCTGTTTGACAGCTCACCAGCGACTGCATAGAGACTTTCCAGTGATCCTGGCCAGGTCGGATCGCTGCTGGGATCGCTGGAAAGTCTCAGCGTGTAAAGGGGCCCTTATATGTGTGTCAGTGTTTAGTTAGTCTAGTGTTCTCTCCTACACAAATAGCTGTTGTAATAGCTTGATTAATGAGGTTTTCAACCTCCTTTTAAGAATTTTTAATTAGCAGGTGATTTTATTAGTGTGCTTAATTATTTACCTTACAAAACTGATAATTACCTATACCTTCTCAAAAGAGTTTGCTTACTCTTGCAAATTAAATGTTCCCTAGTATGCTCTGGGGTCTCAACTCTAGAGCATAAAAAACAAACAATGTAAAAAGAAAAATCAAACCTCATGCTTGCTGCTCACCTCTCCTGCAGTCCCTGGAATTAAGTGCGTGGAAGCCCAGGCATGGAGTGAACAACAGGCAGGATACACGGTGAGACAGACAGTGAGGGTGGCCGGAAAGTTGAGGGGTCAAATGAGTGTTTTATTTTAATCTCTTATCATTCCTCTACTGTTCAGCAAGATGGCGGCTACCATTTAGTATTGGTTCGTGTGGAGCAAATTACAAAATAATCTATGTTCACTACCATGCAGATTTTGTAAAAATTAAAACGTACTTACATCATCATCATCAATATTTTAAATTATTGTATATGGTTTATCCCCTGAATCATTTTCTAGCAAAAGCATTTTTTACTTCCACATGTCCCCATTGGTGCTGCTGATAATCTCGTTTTTTCAGGTGGGTTTTTTAATCAGTCATCTTCCCCCAATGGCAGTTTACAATAGACCTTTCCTGCTGAGACGTGTCAGCTATATGTATATGCTAATGCAGAAGCTCAGATAGTTAAAGGAAATCAATTAGCAGATTTTTGGATTCTGAAAGCAGCAAGATGTAGGGGCTGAAAGTTTGTTTCCAGTGATGTGTCACTTTCTGGACTGTTTCTATGAAATCTGAGTTTTATCAGCAGGAGATTATCACTAGAGCACTACGTGTTGCATGCCTATTGTCCAACCACTGCTACACCCAGTAAACTAAGTAATACATAGCTGGAATCAGGGTCTCAGTCTCTGATTTATGCTTTTCTCAGATTACAAAAGAAATACTTGCTGACAGATTCCCTTCAACTGATCAGCAGTAAAGAAACTATTGTAACTGATTCCTGAGAAGTCAATAGAGGAGTCAGTTGGCAAAGAAATGGCAGAAAGATGAATGAGCATGAGCGTCTACTAGCACTCACCTCATTAGTGGAATTGCTCTACAGTACGAACGCAGCGTGGTGCTATAATATGCAGGGAAATATAATTATTTTCTTACAGCATACATATGAAAAGACTTATGGCCACTTTACACACACCAACTTATCTGTCCAACATCTGACCAACTTACTGGTTGCAGTGAAATCATGGACACATTGTTCCATTTGTACACAGCCACAAAATGGAACAATGTGTCCATGATTTCACTGCAACCAGTAAGTTGGTCAGAAGTTGGACAGATAAGTTGGTGTGTGAAAAGTGGCCCTTACTTTTTAATGATCATCTACATGATATATGACATTTATTGATGGGACAGCCCCTTTAACACATTTTGTCCAGAATTTCATTTGAGGGCTCGGACACACTCATCCAACTTTGATGGACGAGACTCTGAACAGGCGGGAGCAGTGACCCTGAACGGCCTCTCTCTCACTGGACAGGGAATGCGATGCTGCACAGAAACACAAGCAGCTGTCATTCCCTGTCCAGAGAGAGAGAGGCCGTTCAGGGTCACTGCTCCAGCCTGTTCAGAGTCTCGTCCATCAAACTCGGATGTAAGTAGCAGCGTGTGTCCGAGCCCCGAGACACACATCTGATATTTAGAGGCAAGTTGATGCCAGAAAGGCACTAAAATATAAAAATGCATAATTTTCACAATATATTATGTTACGCAATTTGGTGGAAATATAATTATAATATAAACGCTAGAATGGTATGTTATACCAAAAGCAAAATAAATGTGAGACTAAAATAAAAATATGTTTAATTAGTACAAGTCTACATATTTGCTGAAATGATCAAAATGTATAATTTCATATAAATGAATGTATACACCTTTACAGTGGAACTATTTTTATGGTTTTTAGTTTCTTTTTTCATTGTAGATCACAGGCTATGTTGTGTGTTTTATACAGTTTTGATTCTACCTACACCTGAAATGTTACTGTCTCTGATTTAGATGGCTTCAGCTCTTGGTAAAAGCTCTTTTCATTTCATGGAAAAGGAGTAAAAAATCCTAAGAACATATTTACAGGCACCAGGAGAGACATTATTTCCAGAATTACAAAGATTTACATGACACGGCAAAGTTTCTGTATGTCTAATGCAATCTGTAAGACATGCTTAGACTACCTTTCACTTTTCACATAATTCAGATCTATTCTTTGAGTTAATTCTGAAAATAGCAGTTTCAGTTAATCTAATGTGTAATTTCCATGTCTCTAGGTATAATACCTTCTTTCAACTAGAATAAGATTCTCCACTGCCTGCCTTCTGAGAAGATTTCTAGAGACAGCAAATGCTATTGATGATCTGTCTGTCACACTTGGAAGGTGAGGGAATCAGGTAACTTGATGGTGTGATGAGCGAAGGGAGTCAAGAGAGCCTAATCTCACCCTAATTCCTGCCCTAATCTCGGATGTACCTCTGGTGGTGAGGAGTTCCGAGCCGCCACCCTTTACCCTAAGCTCCTGATTAGCGCTAGGCTGAGGGCCCCTACCTCCACCCACGTGTCTGAGATCACAGCTTCTTCCACGGCAATAGAACTCCAGGAGAGGCTTCAGCACAGCAGCAAGACATCTTCTCAGCTCAATGACCAAGAGCCAACTAACTCTATAAACGGCATCTGACAGAGGAGAGGGAAGGCTATTTAAAGCTGGGGGGGCACACTTCAACCACTCAACCAGCAGCTAAACATATTAGTGAGTGCAGCTCTAGATCACAATACAGGAGGAATGACATTCACACCAATACTTCACGCAGCCCTTAAAGGCAAACAACACATACAGCTGCATCCGGCAATGTCAGCGCAAACTAAGCGCATGACACTGTCCAAGCACTATACTGTGTGTACCTATTAGGCAGGTGAGTATTTTCACCATATCATCAAATTTATGTAGACTTCCCAAATCCAAACTCAATGTCACGAACACGCAGCTCTCTGACACCCCCCTTATACTACTGACTAATTGAGGTAATGACAAAAGATAAGGAAATGCGCTTAGCTGCTCTGATTTATGCAGAATATTGAGGAGCTTAATGTTATGGAAGGTATATATAACACCAGCTCCAGCTAGGAATATATATATATATATATATATATATATATATATATATATATATATATATATATATATATATCTTGGTCTAGTCACTAACAAGCCCATAATAACACATAAATGCAAAAATTACTACCACCTCCAGTTATTTAACAGGCTGATAGGACACCTGTTACTGGTAACATGAGGGTAACGTGAGGCTTCAAGGAGTTGTGGTTTTACCATCATGGAGAAAGAAAATCGAAGCTATTACATATTAAAGATTTAATCCAAAAGATTTGGCAGTGTGTACAAAAAGATACAAGATATTACAAAAGAGACTATTTAAAGTATAGTATACAAAGTTACCGTACATAAAAATAATATGGATTACAATAAAAAGCTTTCTACAGTGTTGGCCAAATGTATTGACACCCCTGCAATTCTGTCAGATAATACTCAGTTTCTTCCTGAAAATGATTGCAATCACAAATTCACAAAATCACAAAATGTGGTGAATAAACAAAGAAAGTCTCAGTCAGGTTATTTATCAGGGGTTCCTAACAATGCTTATTTTCCTGTATATTTATTTATAGAAATGTTTTAACTACTACAAGTAACACAAAGTAAAACAACCTAGTCATAAATGTTCTTCCAATGTTTGTCACTACAGTTGTGGCCAAAAGTATTGACACCCCTGCAATTCTGTCAGCTAATACTCAGTTTCTTCCTGAAAAGGATTGCAATCACAAATTCTTTGGTATTATTATCTTCATTTAATTTGTCTTCAATGAAAAAACACAAAAGAGAATGAAGCAAAAAGCAAAACATTGATCATTTCACACAAAACTCCAAAAATGGGCCGGACAAAAGTATTGGCACCCTCAGCCTAATACTTGGTTGCACAACCTTTAGCCAAAATAAGTGCGATCAACCACTTCTGGTAACCATCAATGAGTTTCTTACAATGCTCTGCTGGAATTTTAGACCATTCTTCTTTGGCAAACTGCTCCAGGTCCCTGATATTTGAAGGGTGCCTTCTCCAAACTGCCATTTTTAGATCTCTCCACAGGTGTTCTATGGGATTCAGGTCTGGACTCATTGCTGGCCACCTTAGAAGTCTCCAGTGCTTTCTCTCAAACCATTTTCTAGTGCTTTTTGAAGTGTGTTTTGGGTCATTGTCCTGCTGGAAGACCCATGACCTCTGAGGGAGACCCAGCTTTCTCACACTGGGCCCTACATTATGCTGCAAAATTTGTTGGTAGTCTTCAGACTTCATAATGCCATGCACATGGTCAAGCAGTCCAGTGCAAGAGGCAGCAAAGCAACCCCAAAACATCAGGGAACCTCCGCCATGTTTGACTGTAGGGACCGTGTTCTTTTCTTTGAATGCCTCTTTTTTTCTCCAGTTAACTCTATGTTGATGCCTTTGCCCAAAAAGAGAGAACATTCTTCCAAAATGTTTTAGGCTTTCTCAGGTAAGTTTTGGCAAACTCCAGCCTGGCTTTTTTATGTCTCGGGGTAAGAAGTGGGGTCTTCCTGGGTCTCCTACCAAACAGTCCCTTTTCATTCAGACGCCGATGGATAGTACGTTTTGACACTGTTGTACCCTCGGACTGCAGGGCAGCTTGAACTTGTTTGGATGTTAGTCAAGGCTCTTTATCCACCATCTGCATAATCTTGCGTTGAAATCTCTCATCTATTTTTCTTTTCCATTTACATCTAGGGAAGTTAGCCACAATGCCATGGGCTTTAAACTTCTTGATGATGCTTCCTCACAATTTGGTTTCTCAAGTCCTCAGACAGTTCTTTGGTCTTCTTTCTTTTCTCCATGCTCAATGTGTCACACACAAGGACACAGGACAGAGGTTGAGTTAACTTTAATCCATGTCAACTGGCTGCAAGTGTGATTTAGCTATTGCCAACACCTGTTAGGTGCCACAGGTAAGTTACAGGTGCTGTTAATTACACAAATTAGAGAAGCATCACATGATTTTTCTAAGGGTGCCAATACTTTTGTCTACCCCTTTTTTATGTTTGGTGTGGAATTAGATCCAATTTGGCTTTAGGACAAATCTTTTTGTGTTTTTTCCATTGAAGACAAATTAAATGAAGATAATAATACCAAAGAATTTGTGATTGCAATCATTTTCAGGAAGAAACAGAGTATTATCTGACAGAATTGCAGGGGTGTCAATACTTTTGGCCATGACTGTAAATATATGGCATCCAGATATAGGGATGGGCGACTCCTTTGAAGAAATGTGATTCAGGCCCCCAGCATGGTTCTTAGCTGTCTCTCCATGGATCTGAATAACCTACAAAAGGAGGGTCTGGTTTTTATCTTTCTAATCTAAAATTAGAACTTCCACTCTGCTGACCTCATAAATGGGCTGTCTCTGGGAGGTATACATCTCTTTGAAAGTTATCAGTTTCTAGATTTCCCTCATATCTTGTGTCTGGAAACTCACATGCCAAACATTTTAGCATAATTTTTCCACTCATGATTTTATCTATGGATGAGAGAGAAGTGAAATATTCATAATCACTATAATCATAACGAGTACTTTGCAATACTCGCGTATAGGGAGTACAATAAAAGTCAATGGGAAATGTGAGTAATTTTCTGCTGGACCCAACAAAGGGTCTGAGGGCCTGAGGAAAAGACAGAAATAGATAGGAAAGTGATGAAACTGAATGGAAAGAACCTGGAGAATATGTCTGCATATGTCTGCATGCATTTCTGACTCACATATGGTTTCTGGGAATGAGGTTATCACAGTATTATGCAACATCTACAGATTCACATGCATTTTACAGACCAAAAAAGTTAGAAACAGTTTTTCCTGCATAGTCACTTGTATTTTAGGATAAATAAACAACAGAAAAAAAATATCCCTTTTAGTGTTTGTTCACACGTAGTGTTTTGGCTTTTTTTTGCCCACTACAATTGGGAGGGCCCTGACTTATACATTTTGTAGGTCCCTCTGTTATACATAAATTTTAGTCATCTATTCCCCAGCATTTTACAATGCCAGCTAGAGTGTACCCGTTGGTATGTCAATCTTTGACCTGAGGAGCCTTAGGTCAGTTTGGGAGGGACTGCTCTTACTTATACATTTGGTCAGTCCCTCCCTCATTGAGACTCAGACAGTGGTATACATATTACAAATTCCAAAGCAGTTTACAATGCGCCCATTGTGGTGTTGGGCTTTACCTTCCTCCTCCTCCTGCCACAATAACTCCATGTCATTCTGTGGCCCTCAATTCAAGTTTTCAGATTGCCTGCAGGTGTCGGGAAACCAGGGATTAGTGAGGGCCCAGAGGTGGCCCAGAAACATATGTTTTGGAGGGATTGCTGTTACTTATATATTTAGGCGGTCCCTCCCTCATTGAGACTCAGATAATAGAATACATATTACATAGCATTTTACAATGTGCCTATTGTGGCATTGGGCTTTATCTTCCTCCTCTATATTCTCCTCCTCCTGCCACACCACCTCCAAGTCATTCTGTGGCCCTCAATTCAAATTTACAGAGGGCCTGCAGGTGTCAGAAAACAAGTTAGTTGAGAACCCTCAGGTGTTCCAGTAACATATGTATTTGAGAGTGCCCTCACTTATTCATATTGTAGGGTGCTTACTTGCTCATTTAACTCATTTATGGGCAGAGACTACAGAGAAGGGCAAGCAACATGGAGTACAAGAAGGTAGCAATGTCTGCGGCCTGCAAGCCTCAGCTTTGGTTTGTCTGTGAACCTAAAAAATAAAGCTGCACTACTCAACTGCACGTCGAGCTCAAATATATCACTTGTGTATGTGAATGGACAAAGGACAAATGATGTCCTGCACATGACTCTGAAATATTCATTGGCAATATTCGCCAGATTACATAGGAAGACAAGACTTCTTGATATTCTAGTATTTGGTCCAGTGCAGAATGTTCATCGGATTTAAAAAGATTACCTCTGGGGACTGTGTCATAGACGCAGGAACAAATCATGAGAAGGGCATGCCATGATAAACATTATCTACATAGCACTACTGTAGTAGTTGTGGCCCTCAATTCAAGTTTTCAGAGGGCCATCAGTTGGTCATCAACAATCAGTGTAAATTGCTATCGAATATGCATCCCTTATGTCAGTCACAATTTGGGACAACTAGTGATGACTGTAATATTCGTAATTGCTATACTTGTAACAAGTACATGGTAATAATCCCATATTTGTTCTGAATAGCAAGTACAATGTACGTCAATGGGAAATGTGAGTAATTTTGTGCTGGACCTCACATAGAGGTCTGGGGTCTGAGGAAAAGGCTGAAATGGATGGGAAAGTGATGAAACAGAATGGGAATAGCCTGGAGAATATGTCTGCATGCATTCCTGACTCACATATGGTTTCTGGAAATAAATTTGTCGCAGGATTATGCCACTCTTACAGATACACAAGAACAACTACCAAACCTAACCTAAATCGCATTTAACAGGCCAAAACGTTTCAGAAACAGTTTTTCCTGCATAGTCACTTGTATATAAGATTAAATTAACCAGAAAAACAAAAAAATATTGCTTTTAGTGTTTGTTCACACGTAGTGTTGTGGCTTTTTTTTCGCCTTTTACATTTTGTAGGTCCCTCTGTCATACATCATTTTTAGTTAGCTATTCCCTAGAACTAAACAAGGCCAGCTACAACGTACCAGTAGGTATGTTGATCTTTGACCTGAGAGGCTTCAAGTGGCCCTGTAAGATGCGTTTTGGAAGGTCTGCTCTTAGTTAGACATTTGGGCGGTCCCTCCTTCATTGACACTCAGATAGTGTAATACATATTCCAAAGCATTTTACCATGTGTCCATTGGGCTTGACCTTACTCTACCTCTACCTCCTCCTCCCCCTCCTCCACCTTCATGTGATTTTGTGACCCTAAATTCAAATGTTCAGAGGGCCTGCAGTAGGCAGGAAACCTGAGTTTGGTGAAGGCCCAGAGGTGGCCCTGTAACATGCATTTTGGAGGGACTGCTCTTAAACATTTTGGCGGTCTCTCAGTCATTGACACTCAGATAGTGGAATACATATTCCATAACAGTTTAAACCATGCCCATTGTAGTGTTGGGCTTCACCCTCCTCCTCCTCCACCTCCATGAGAATTTACGGCCCTACATTCAAATGTTCAGAGGGCCTGCAGTAGGCAGGAAACCTGAGTTTGGTGAGTGCCCAGAGATGGCCCTGTAACTTATGTTTTGGAGGGATTGATCTTACTTAGATATTTGGGTGGTCCCTACTTCATTGACACTCAGATAGTGGAATACATATTCCATAGCATTTCATGTGATTTTGCAGCCCTAAATTCAAATATTCAGAGGGCCTGAAGTAAGCAGAAAACCTAAGTTTGGTGAGGGCCCAGAGCTGGCCCTGTAACATACATTTTGGAGGGACTGCTGTTACTTAGGGCATTTGGGTGGTCACTCCTTAATTGACACTCATGTAGTGGAATACATATTCCATAGCATTTTACAATGTGCCCATTGTAGTGTTGGGCTAGACCCTCCTTCTCCTCCACCTGCATGTGATTTTGTGGCCCTAAAATCAAATGTTAAGAGGGCCTGCAGTATGCAGAAAACCTGAGTTTTATGAGAGCCCTCATGAGGCCTTGTAACATACACTTAGAAATTTTGAAGGTCCCTCTTGTGTACATTTGATAGTGTCCTCACTTATTCATATTGTAGTGCCCTCTCTCTATTATTTAACTCCTTTAATGGCAGAGACTACATCGAAAAAGGGCAAAAGACATGGAATACTCAGGTCTGGCTGAACTCTGAAAGGAAAAATAAATCTGCACTAGTTAACTGGATGACAAGCTCAAATATATCTCTTGTGCAAGTAAATGGACAAAGGATACAGCATATAATGCCCCCCTCCAGGATGGGTTGGAAAAGCTTGTCCAAATGGCTTCAATTGATTGACAATATTCCCCAGATTATATAGGAAGAGAATACTTCTTGATACTCTACTACTTGGTCCAGTGCAGAATGTGCATAATACCGTATATACTCGTGTATAAGCCGACCCGTGTATAAGCCGACCCCCCTACTTTTGCCCCAAAAATCTGAAAAAACCTATTGACTCGTGTATAAGCCGAGGGTGGACCCCAGCACAGGTATACAGTCCCCAGCAGTGTGGTATACAGGCCCCCCCCCAGTGGTATAAAGGCCTCCGCAGTGGTAGTATACAGCAGCCCCAGTGGTAGTATACAGCAGCCCCAGTGGTAGTATATAGCATCCCCAGCAGCCCCAGTGGTAGTATACAGCAGCCCCAGTGGTAGTATATAGCAGCCCCAGTGGTAGTATATAGCAGCCCCAGCAGCCCCAGTGGTAGTATATAGCAGCCCCAGCAGCCCCAGTGGTAGTATATAGCATCCCCAGCAGCCCCAGTGGTAGTATACAGCAGCCCCAGTGGTAGTATATAGCAGCCCCAGTGGTAGTATATAGAAGCCCCAGCAGCCCCAGTGGTAGTATATAGCAGCCCCAGCAGCCCCAGTGGTAGTATATAGCAGCCCCAGCAGCCCCAGTGGTAGTATATAGCAGCCCCAGCAGCCCCAGTGGTAGTATACAGCAGCACCAGTGGTAGTATATAGCAGCCCCAGTGGTAGTATATAGCAGCCCCAGCAGCCCCAGTGGTAGTATATAGCAGCCCCAGCAGCCCCAGTGGTAGTGTATAGCAGCCCCAGCAGCCCCAGTGGTAGTATATAGCAGCCCCAGCAGCCCCAGCGGTAGTATACAGCAGCCCCAGTAATCCAGGACCCCCCCAGCCTTGCTCCGGTCACCTGTAAAGCAAAATATACTTATCACTGTCCCGCTGCCATCCGCGCCCGCCGCTGCCGACATCCCCGATCCTCCATCTTCATGCGTCTTCTTCCGACTTCCTGTGTTTGGCGCCGGCAATGACGACATTGCCTGCGACGGACACAGGAAACCGGAAGAAGACGCATGAAGATGGAGGATCGGGGATGTCGGCGCGGCGGGCGCGGACGGCAGCGGGACAGTGATAAGTATATTTTGCTTTACAGGTGACCGGAGCAAGGCTGGGGGGGCCCTGGATTACTGAGGCTGCTGGGGCTGCTGTGGCTGCTGTATACCGTCACTGACTCGCGTATAAGCCGAGGGGGGTACTTTTCAGCCCAATTTTTGGGCTGAAAAACTCGGCTTCTACGCGAGTATATACGGTATTTCTAAATTTACTCCTGGGGGCTGATTCATATGTGCAGGAAGATACCATGACAAGGGTCTCCCTTGACAAACATTATCTACAATGGACTACTGTAGTAGTTGTGGTCCTCAATTCAAGTTTTCAGAGGGCCATCAGTCAGTCATCAACAGTTAGTGTAAATTTCTATTGAATATGTATCCTCTATATCAGTCACAATTTGGCACAACCTAGGCATGTTTTTCTGCCAGATAGAGTGACTGACAGTAGAATTCTATTGAATATGTATCCCATATCTCAGTCACAATTTGGCACAACCCAGGCATGTTTTTCTGCCAGATAGAGTGTGAGTTAGTATTTGTGCCTGTGGGTGCCTGACTGTGTATTAACACTTTCTTTCCAAACTCTCAGGCACAGACAATAAGACGCTACGCTGGGACAAGGAAGTAGATGTGGTTGATGTTGTGTGTGAGAAACCGCAGCTTGTGGCAGGAGGTATGACTGCCTGTTTTCTGAACTGCAAATTCTCAAGGACACAGCCCTGCTGACAAGGCAGTGGTCTGACCCGCTGATGCAGATTTGGTACCCTGGTGTTCAGCCCACCTACTGGAGTGCTTGGTTGCCATGTGGTTTCCATTACTGGAGGTGCTTAGGTTGCCTTTGACCTGGACTCTGATCAACTTGGTATGGCAGATGCTTGACCTGACTTGACCCACAGTGGGGCTCTTCAGAATAAATTGACCCAGTTCTCACTCTGGGCAAGCCACAAACCCTTGGTGCCTGTGTTGGTGCTACATATTCATCTTCCTCTGTGTTGCTGTCATGGCTATGCCATGCCAATAGTCCAGGTCGGATCAGTGGACTCATCATCGACCACCTCATCTTCCATCTCATCTTCCTTCCCAGTTAACATTGTAGGCTGACCTGATGGCAACTGTGTTTCTCTTTGAATGAGAAGGTGTGTCCAAACAATTGGTCTGTACTGTATGTATATATATATATATTGATGAGCCAATACACAAGTGCTGGATGAGTTTACTATTGTTGGTTGCGCTCGTTTAAAGGCCTGAAATTGGCTCCTGATTATACAATTTAAATGTTTGTGTGTGTTTGTGTGTGATGGTGCAATATGTTGTAGTTGAGGCCCAACCTTTAACTTTTGCATGTGGTTCAACTTTGTCTAAAGCTGGCCCAGTCTACAGTGAAACGTAACAATTACTCAGTGTGGCTCTTAGGGTACCATTACACGTCGTGATGTCGGCTGCGATTTCGCTGATACGTCACGGATTGCGGGATGTAGAAATGACATCGCAAGTGTGTCGTTGCGTGTAACTGCACAATTCAACTACGATAAATCGCTGGATCGGAGTTGACAGCTTTTCCAACATGTTCCAAAACCTGCCGATGTTGCATAAACAGTTTGGTAGGATCGTGCTGTGTGACACGGCAATAGCGATGTTGTTTTGGATTTCCCTGGTCATGCAACCAAGGCCCTAGGCGTGCTTGTGCGTTGTGTTTTCCACGCCCCGTCTACTGCGATTGGTGGGTAGTAGTTTGTTCCTATTGGATGGCCGTGGTCAAGGCGCCATATTTGTTCATCTGTGCGTACCACAGTAGATGTATTTATTTCTTCTTCTGGTGAACTATTATAAAATGCATGAAACAAGGTGACTCATTTAATTAACCCGACTTTAGTATTGTCGTTTACCTAGGCGCGTATTGTCGATGCTAATAACATAGCGTCCCCACAAACAGTGTAGGTATGGCAGAAAAGTGTTATGTCTGCATGTCAAGTGTCATTGATTGTAGCTGCAATGTTCGACCATACATGTCGCCCATATTTGACAAAGTACACACATGTGTGACTCCTCATTATTGTATTTTTCATGTACATATGGCATGTCCTATGCATGAGCGTTGCCGTCTGACATCTTTGGTGACGCCGCAGTGTCTTGCACAACCCTAAACAAATGACAAATCACTTGAGTGGCGAGATGGTGAAAAGGGCAATTACATACATGTACTCTTGGCAGACTAGGTTGACCAATGGTAACCCACGTGTGGCGACTAATCAGAGTGGTATGGGTGTGGTAAATCAAACTGTGGCATGCCTATCTCCTAGGCTGTGTCAAACAGTACGCCCACATTGCTGTTGTGGTTGTGCTGTGTGATGCGGCAATCACGATCGTCAACATCGCTTCTGCTGTTGTTCAGGCGATTTCAGAATCGCCGGATCGTCGGTGGTTGCACACGAGATCTGTACGTGTGACATCTCCAAAGCGATCTTGGCAAAAGGCCAAAAACGTGTGTGAAATCGCTGCCGACATCGATTCAAAGTGTAACGGTACCCTTAGACTATTTTGCTTCCTCTGGCACTGGACAACTGCAACGTGCAGAGGGCAAGATAGAATTAAGCTTCAAGAAATTCTAGGAGAAACAATATGCCTTCTATGAAGAAGCAGAGCCATGGGTGTCATTTAGTATTCAACACAAAAAAGAACCTAAGCATACGTTAAAGTTCACCAAAGCTTGGTTTTAGGAAAAGCTTTGGAAGATCATGAAATGGGCACTACAGTGTCCTGACTTGCACCCCATACACTATTTTGGTGTGATTTGAATAAGGCAGTTGCAGCATGCAAATCCTGAATCCAAGAATATTAGTGAACTTGAAGTCACTACCCAAGAGGAATGGCCTAAGATTCCTCAGGATCGCTGCCAAAAGCTGCAGTCTGGCAATAACAGGGTTACCGTCCACTATGCAGCCTGGGAGTGGTCAATTAACTTGGCAAGCAGTGGATTAAACATATAGCCTCCTCTATATTTTAGACTAGAGCCTGCTTCTCCACTTCCATGTTGCCAAGACAAACCTGTTGGCACTACAATATGCAAGATGGTGCTGCCGATCCAAACAGCCAATCTGCAGAATACCGTACATCTTGAGGACGCACATTTAATAGCGTCTGACTGCTCCTCTCTGCTTTTGATCTTGTGAAATTAAATGTGTGTGTATTTTCATACTAAATTAATTTTAATAATGAAACATACTGCATGACTATAAAGTTAGTAAAGAATATTTTATTTATGGCAGCTTTACAGTGTAATTAAATAACCCCTTTGTTTGAAAAATCAACAGGACACATACTAAAATGTTGCATGCTGCTTTGAAAGACTTCAAATGGTTTCTATTGTCATTGACTATCATGTTTTAGCTGTTTCTTATGCTAAATGGCTAATAAGTATAGTAATTACATAATGCTTGTTAAAATGATGTGGGTATCTTAAGGGCCTGTCACACGCGTCAATGTCGTCAGTGAGATGATCGCTGACGACATTGACGGCTGATCGCTGGTGAGCTGTCACACAGACAGACTCACCAGCGATCAATTGACCAGAAACATCGTGGAAAGGGACCCTAGTTACCCGCTGTGTACCTTAGATACCAGCCGGTGAGCCAGGGGCGGACCTTGCTGCCCGGGGGCCCTGGTGCAGCCTTTGAGGGGGGGCCCTGGTTTGCCTGCCCAGCGGCAGAGAGAGGAGGGGCGGGCTCAGCAGGGGGAAGCAGGAAGCTTCCCTGGTTAACCCCCTCTCCTCTGCCACACTGGCACAGGGACAGCGGAGCGGAGGAGGCTGGTAACTAAGGTACACGTCGGGTATCTAGGCAGCGCGCGCTGCAGTTTACCTTAGTTACCAGCTCCCAGCGCTTGTGAGAGGCGCTGGGAGCTGGAATATCGCTACTCCCGGTGTCACACGCAGCGATGCTGCGTGTCCACCGGGCGACAATCGCCAGGTTTTAGAGCAGGTTCTAAAACCTGGCGATCATCAACCAGCGATTTATCGCTGGTTGATTCAGTATGTCACACGCGTCAATATCGCTGCAACGTCACTCGCAGCCGAGATCGTGCAGGCGATATTGACGCGTGTGACAGGCCCTTTAAGGTACCGTCACACACCGAGATATATTGTTTGCAATTCACTGGTTACAGTGAAATCATAGACACATTGTTCTATTTGTACACAGCCACAAAATGGAACCTTAATCATAGAGAAAGAATTGACAAATCAAATAGCAGCACACCACCACACAATATATGAAAATATACAAGGCTTTTATTTAAGGACCAAACAACAAACATCTAAAAACAGTTAAAAAACATCATCAGACCACAATCCTTTAGGAGATGGGCCCTCTGCATAAATTAGAAATGAATACACATATCAAGTCTACCTCCAATACATAGATAAAGTGCACAATATCAAAGTACAGAAAACTCAAAGCCATTCCATAAGTAAATATGGGTTCACATAATAAAGGAGCTGACAAGAGTGATGTATAAGATCAAGTAAAATGTATTACTATAAGTGCAACACAGACTTGTATGTAGTCGCCTTGGCAGCGGATCAAACCAACAGACACCATACACATAGGGCAATTTCAGAGCAGGCACCCAGCTAAATGGGCGAAACAAACAGGCACAATCCTAATAAAGATCAATTGTGTCCCACAATAGGGTTAGGGAATCCAAAAATGGAAATGATCTCACCCTGAGTTAGGCTGGGGTCACACATAAGCCCTTGGTCCGTTTTTGGCTTCATTTTTGTCATTTTTTTTTCTAAGTCCAAAAACTGATAGAAAAACGGATTGGATGTAATAAACACCCTGTCCGTTTTTTTCTGGACCTCAAAACATTGCTCTGTCCGTTTTTGAGGCAAAAACGTTGCTAGCAACGTTTTTGGCATCAGTTAAAAAACGCATCTGTTTTTTTAACATGGGGCCCTATGGGAAACGCATGCGTTAACACATGGCACATGTAGGCACCTGCGTTAACGCATGCGTTAACGCATATGCGTTTTTAATGAAAAAATGACTAAGTCCAAAATCATTCAGGGGTGCAGGAGGCTCAAAAAGCAGCAAAAAAAAACGGATTGGTGATGAAAATCACTTCCAAAAATGGACTTCTATGTGTGACCCCAGCCTTATGGTGTTGAAAGGTATTGATACAAGTGCTCTATTGGCATCTTCTAGCATACTGTCTGGTGGTATTTCTCTGCTGAGGCTTGGCAGTCAGTCTCAAGGGTTCATGGTATTTAGCTTATCTATGATTTTCTATTTCATATCAGCTGTTTTACTCTCTAGTTGCAGGATTGGAACAGGATATTCAGGGGGTTGCACATGTTGTTTTTCCAGGCCTTTCTTTAGTGTGAATGTGTAGTGCAGTTGATCAATCTCAAGTTGTGATAATAGCTTTCTTCCTATGACATTGAAACATTTGGTGACTAGTTGTTTCTCAGTCAGTGGACATGCAGGTCTTGTATCCATCCATAGTTTACTCATATGCTTCATAAATCTCTCTCTGGTCTGCCATTGTATCAGCATTTCATCAGATCCAGGTTCTCTTGCCGTGTCCATGTATGTTTGTTCCATTAGCCCATTTATCATCAGATTGTCAAGGTTCCTCAACATCTGATGCAGACCTTGTGAATCCGGGCGAATTCTGTGCTGACATGACTTTATTTTTTTTTTGTTTTTTGCGGTAGGTACTACAATGATAGGCGTCTTGTCCAAGGAGCCCTATTGGTATGTATCCCGGTTCGAATTCCGTCTCTGTCCTATTGGAAAAAAAATTAAAATGATATATATATATCATTTTGTATATATATGTGGTTAAATTACTGTATGATAATGTGTAGTTTTAGTCTGTTCATCGAAATGTATACTTGAAGGTACCGTCACACGCCGGAATCTCGGCTGGCGATATGTTACGATCTAATGAGCGCGCTCACATTTTTCGTGGTCGCCTCAGATCGCCGATGGCGTATCACACGCCGCAATTTCGCCCCGAAGCTAAGGCGATGTGTCGCCTCTCCTATAGCGGAACCAATCTTGCCTAATTCCATCGCCGCTTCACACGCCGCAATCTCAAAGGCAATGTGGGCGTACATGTTCAGCGCGGCAAGGAGATAGGCGTGCCACAGTGGTATATACCGCGCCCCATACACGCTTATTGGACAACGTAACAGTGTTACGATTGGTCAGCCTGCTCTGGGAGGCTGGCTAATACATGACGCCATTGTCTCTCGGAGTTTGCACTGAGTTTGCGGACGGTTGTGTAGCTGAAGATGTGTGTGGTGCTGAATGGACAGCTCTTCAAATATGGCGCCCTGTCAACTGACAGCCAATGGGAACACAGTAGCCCACAGCAATCATCTCAGACGGGGCGCGGACTACAGCACGCTGAGGCACGCCTATGGGAAACTATAGGCAACGCTCTTTACATCATTATCACCCTGTCACACGCCACAACACGTAAATATCGCCTTAACGATTGCAGCTGATTACTGAGCACTGTTCAGGAATCAGATGACGGCCGAGGGGCAATTTATCGCTGTGAAATTCCCAAATCACATGCCGCAACCATGAAGCAATTTCATGGCGATTGCTCTGATGCGACATATCGCCTTTATGATTTCCAGGCGAGATTGCGGCGTGTGACGGTACCTTAAGACATACCTCATAACTGTAATATAAAAATATTAGTCAGTCCGCGCATAGAGTTTGAATCGTCTGATTAAAAATGTCAAAATAGGAATTCCACATCAAATTTGGAAGATCACCATTTATTTTTTTATACATCAAAATACCCTTTTAATTGTGTTTAATTGTCAGTTGATTTTTTTTACTGCTACAGTATGTACACAGCAATTGCATCAATGTTAATTATTCTATGAGGATCTTCTGCCATTCTAATCCCAGCCATTAGTTCTTTTTCTGTATTATTCTGATTTACTGTTTTCTGTGTGGCAGACACAATGCATTCAAATGATGTTATTGTGCTCTGCGCTCATTGTCTCAGCTCCAATGCTTTGGCTGTACAGATTCAATGCGTCAAACAAATGGGTTTGGTTTATTTTGCTAAATCCCACAAGATTCTAAAGTCTCTTATTAAATTTCCCTCGGCTCCCTCCATACTAAATCTATGCATCATAGATAATATTCATTTGCTTGTATTGTGTTGTATCTTTTCAATTTCCAAGATACACTTCCTCTCCTGTGGAGAGCAGTACATGCTGATGGAATAAATATACCGACAACTAGATGTAGTCACAGTGGGAGAATTGTAAGCAATGGTTTCTGGGCGCCTTTGTTTCTGGTGATCTGGATCATTTTTATTTCTCGCTCTTTATCTCTCCACCTTGTGTAACCCTCACCTTGCTGAGCTCGATGTGGGATTCTTTCCAAAGCTGTGAAAGGAACAGCTCTTGGTACAAATGAAATAAATCACAGTTGTTATGTTTGTAGGCTTGAGGGCTTCATTTCGTTTCACAACCAGCCCACAGAGGCGACTGTACGGTCTGTTCTCGTAATATGTATGCAATATCGCCTTTATGTGGTGCAGCCAGCAAAGAAATAACATTAGTAAAAATGTTGTAACAAGCATTATTTGACTTTATAGTGACATCGTTTCAATCTTTCACAGTGTGCGCCACTTGACATGTCTTGAGCCCTCTTCTCTACTCTCGGCTCCGCATTCGCGAATCTCTGTCAACGCCCGGTTCCAACCCAGTGCTCTCCCTGCTTCCATTTCTCCACATCTCATTTACAAGCCAAAGCAGCTTCTGGCTGTCATGTCACCCGTGTGATATTCCATTACAGCAGTATTCTCTTTTACCAGAACTCGGCAATTGATTTTCAGAGCTGACATAATTTCAGATCCCTCAAAATGTAGTTATTTTTACCAATTAAGATAAGGAATGAAACATTATAGCCTTGCAACACATTTGTATCTTCTTTCCAGAAAAAGCTAGTAAACAATATATGAAATAATGACAAACAGCATATTATTACATATTTTTTAAAATATGATAGTGTGAGCTTTATTGATGTCTCACTTCCAACTGTGGCATGTTAGGCTAGGGCCACACTGAACAGTGCACCCACGTTAACCAGATACCGTTACAGCAGAGCCCAGCCTGCAGTAATGCACACCGTTAACGTCGGGTGCGTCCTGTGAACACTGCTCTATAGTAACCAGATGTTTACCATGGATGCAGCTTCATAGGAAGCCCCAGGCAGTGCGCACAGGAAAACATTGCTGACATTTTCCTGTGCGCTTTGCTAAAGTGCACTACCTGGGGCTTCCTGTGTAGCTGCATCCATGGTTAACATCGGGTTACTATAGAGCAGTGTTCACAGGACGCACCCGACGTTAATGGTTTGCGTTACAGCAGGCTGGGCTCTGCTGTAACAGCATCCGGTTAACGTAGGTGCACTGTTCAGTGTGGCCCTAGCCTTAGGCACCAGGTTAAAGAAACTGGCTACCATTTTAATGGGAATCTGTCACTATATTCATGCTGCCGATGTCTAGTTCCATCTAGTGGCACCATGTGTGTATATGAGTAAAACATGTCAATCACTACACTGTGTTGGTTTTAAGTGTCATAGGATTTTATTTTTATTTTATTTCAATGAAACCCATTGATGGTATTGTGTCTGAGGGTTCGTTGGATCATTGAAATCAATCTCAGATATCTGTGATAATTAATTTGGCAGGTGTGCCCAATAAAAGGAATACTGGGTGTTCCACAATATTACGCAGGCCACAGTTTTCAAGTACCACCTTACAGTTTTCGACCACCTTAACTCTGCTGTTCTGATCGCATTTACTATACACTTGTACTGTTTCAGGTCAATACCTGACCTATAAAAATGTTGATTTTAGCTACTGTAAGTGTTTTATTTGAATGCCTATTTCATTATTAAACTGTATGTGAACATGGTTGATCATAAACAAATGAAAAATGAAATTAAAACTTAATTTTTATTTATTTTTTTCAAAAAAATGTTACACTGGCTGTTTGCAATTATGTTCGCTTTATAGCATTCTGCACACAAATAACAAGCATGCTTTAGATTCTTGTAACATGAAATCTAACTAAATATAACTTTGTGTTAACATATTTTATAAAACAACAAATGAGAAATAGAGAAAACTTCAGTCATTCTTTTTTATCTCTAAAAAAGGGTGAACAGGTTCATGCATTTTTACATTGAGCACAATAATAAAACACAAGTTCTTTACATATATATTTTGCACACTCAGCACATGTCAGATTTGTTTTATAGTCACAAGACGATGGACAGAAGCTACATCTCTTCCTTTTTTGGCTGGTAGATGTGCTGGTGAAGGCTGTGGAGTTTTTTTCTTGAGCATGCTGCTGGACACTCTTCACAATGGCTGCTGCTCCTTCACCTCTGAGGTTTACTTTTCTGGCTTTGATATATGGCCTATCTAGGGATTTTCTTAATACTTCAATAATACTTCAATAAAAATTCTTCTTTTATGCAGCTTATGGCTGGGGTCAGATTTGCGTCTGCCCCTAAGCCTCATGGATCCGGCAGAAATGTAGAAAAATTCTGCCTCAGCGCATAGCGTTACCAGCAGGTAATGCTATGCGCTGCCTCCCTATTGATCTCTATGGCAGCCGGACGCTTACCGCAGCCTCCGGCTCCACAGAGAAATCCAGGATATGTGGCTTTGCAGAGCGCACAGGAAAACGCTGCAAATAGCATTTTCTCTGCGCTCTGCAAAAGCACATATCCTTTGGAGTCGGCGGCTGTGGTAAGTGTCTGGTTGCCATAGGGATCAGTAGTTAGGCAGTGCATAGCATTACCTGCTGGTAACACTATGCGCTGAGGCAGAAATTTTCTGAGTTTCTGCCGAATCCGCCAGGCTAGGGGCAGATGCAGGTCTGACTCCAGCCTACTTCCGTTCCAATTAGGGTTGATTTCTCTCCATAAAACAAATGTGTTGTATTCCGAAACTTCCAAAATGTTGTAAAATATTCTCATTGGCCAACAATTCGTTTTGCGTTTGCATGTGTATGTGGATATTGTTTAATCTAGTGTATCAACTGCCCCTTTTGCAGCATTATAATCTAATATCATGTCCGGCTTTCTGTCTTCTCGATTACTTATTGCATTGTTATGGTGCATTGTGCTAATTAGAATTACATGTTTATTTTTTGGGGAACGTAATATACAACTGTTGTATCTCCAGTAAAGTAAAAAGTAGAACTATACACATCTCTTTTACTAAGGATACCTTACGGCAGTTGTAGCTTGTTTTTCCGTAAAGTACCAAGCATGGTAAATTGTCTTTTTTTCGCAACATCTGGCCCAGTTGGTAGTATGTGAAAAAGTTGTCACATGTGTATTCACAGCTCAGTGTCCTCTCTCACAGAATCCAGTGTCTTCTCTCTCAGGATTGAAAGTGAAACTACTTGTGTCCTCTCTCACAGAATTGAAAGAGAAATGACTGGATGACTACTTGCTCACTGATAAGAACAGTGAGACCTCCACCCTTTTCAATAATGGGATGAAGTACACAGGAAAACAAATACATTTTGCAGGCAGAAATATTTAGTGACTTGTTGAACAGTATAAAATGTTATTGGGTCATATTGACCCGAACATTACAAATGTAACAATCAGCGTGTAGCAAAAAGTAAACAAATAACAAAAACAAAAGCAAAACTCATAGTAAGAACAAGTCAATTAATCACAAGTTTCATAATAAATAATCTGCAGGGTCTCAAATTTCATTTCGGGTCATATGGACCAAAACAGAACAACAGGATTAAAGCAGACTGCAGAAGATGGAAAGCAAGAATGAGTCAGCTTAAAAAGGAGAACAGTCATCAAAGAGTTAAAACAGCTGTAAAGGAAGATTCGGCATGTGCTGAAGCTGCATTTAATGCCAGTACAGGCCCATCTGCAAAGCATATATGGTGTATAGATTCTGGTGTAAGCAGCTTTATTACAAATATCAAGGGTTTTCAAGGGCCAGCAGTCTTTTTAGCATCAGTATGATACGTTTTCTGACCCTGCACCCTCCCCCATCCTGTAGCCATGTTGAGACTCTACACCCTGCGGTAGCCTGGGTTCTGACACACCCATACACGCAGGTTTTAATTGCAGTTAGTGGCACAGACACCCATTCAAGCAATTCATACCGCAGGAAGAGGCACAAAGATAGGACCCGGTAGTATGAGAGACCTTTACGCTGGTTACTGGGCTTTAATACTATGGCCATCGCATTAGCTAAGTTCTCATTTTTTTCCTCTATATCATGAAGCAGACTTCCGCTGTGCCTGTATACCCTATTCACATTTAGCAGCTTTGCACACAGCCAGCCATTGCATTCATTAGCCAATATGCTTTTTCACATTTTTCTAAGTGTTAGTGTTGCAGCCGATATCCTTTCTTACTCCAGATATACAGTCACCTACCTTCTTCATATTAACGATGAAATTCCACAGTAACTTGAAGAATATCTTGCTGTAGTGTTCAACAAATTTGAAAAAAATGTCAAAACTCCTGATAATGGAAATTAATATACAAGTGGTAAGGTGCAAACCCTTTTGAAAAGGAATGGAATCATGTTCCAGACAACCCAGAACAGATTGGCATTGCAGAGAGAAAGCACCACACTCTCTGTGAAAGTGTAAGAAGTATGTGGTTTGATGCAAATCTACCTACAACGTATTTGGGAGAAGCCATCATTACAGCTCGCTATCTTCAAAACAGACTGCCAGGTAAAGACACAAATAAAACTCCATATGACCTATGGAACTGCAAGAAGCCTAACCTGAAGCACCTCAGGATATTTGGAAGCAAAACATTTTTGTATGTTCCCAAAGAAAAAAAGAAAAACGTTCCAAGTGGGAATCACATGTGAAGCAAGTCCTGGCTGGCTATAGCAAAACTCAAAAGGGATACAGAATTCTGCACCCAGAGACCAACACAGTAACAATCAGCAGAGATGTAGTGATTGATGAAAACTTTTTCGCTCAAATTTCATGAAGTTACACCAGTTAGGCTAGGGTCACACATAAGCCCTTGGTCCGTTTTTGGCTTCATTTTTGTCATTTTTTTTTTCTAAGTCCAAAAACTGATAGAAAAACGAATTGGATGTAATAAACACCCTGTCCATCTTTTTCTGCACCTAAAAACATTGCTATGTACGTTTTTGAGCCAAAAACGTTGCTAGCAACGTTTTTGAGGTCCGTTTTTCAAAAAAAAAAAATTTTTTAACATGGGCCCTATGGAAAAAACGGATCCGTTTTTTTTTTGGGTACCTTAAAGAAAAAAGGATCCGTTTTTGTTTACATTTTGGTCAAAAAATGACTAAGTCCAAAAACGTTCAGAGGTGCAGGAGGCTCAAAAAGCACCCAAAAAAAAAACGGATTGTTCATGGAAATCACGTCCAAAAACGGATTTCTATGTGTGACCCCAGCCTTATTCAACCTAAGAAACAAGAACAAGAATCTCAATCACCAAACCCAGACACCGAAAAAGAAAAAACTGAAGTCTGGTTAAGCTCTGAAGCCACCAAGGAAGAAACAGAAGAACCAAGTCAACCTCCAGTCAGGAGATCAGAAAGGCCAAACAAAAGTTTCCCAGCTAGATGTATTTCTTATATGGTTAGAACACTACCTGAACCAGAGCCACAGTCATGGCAAGAGATGCAAAAACTGCCTCTTCACGAGAATCAGAAGTGGATAAGTGCTGCTAATGAAGAGATGGAGTCCCTTCACCAACTCCAGACATGGGAGCTTATGGAGCTACCACAAGGAAAAAGAGCTATCGGGTGTAAGTGGGTCTTCAAAAACAAATATGACTCAGAAGGTAGAGTTCACCGGTTTAAGGCAAGATTGGTCACAAAAAGGTACTCGCAAAAGTATGGTGAAGATTATGATTAGAGATGAGCGATGTTCGATTCGAATAGTTCGCCAATCTCAAATTCGAGTTGATTTTGGCCCTATTCGAGTCATTCGCCGAATTCGAACAATTTGGTTCAAATTCGGCGAATTTCGAATATGTTCGATTTTGGTTCGAAAATGCGGCATATGCGGTCAGAAAACCGCATCTGCCGCATTTTCAGCCAAAATAAACATTTACGAACTCAAATAAAGTGTTAAAAATAAAAAAATAATCAATGCTCACCTGTCCGCGGTCCACCGAAGCCTCCGGCAAGGTCCTGTGGCTTCTAGGACCTGTGGTGACGTCATGTTCTCGCGGGAACTCCGGTCACATGACCGGAGTTCCGCGAGAACATGACGTCACCACTGGTCCTAGAAGCACAGGCCTTGCCGGAAAGCTTAAAATAGATATTTTTATGTTTCGGACCCTTTCTTTAAGTAAAAGAAAGTGTCCGAAACATAATAATATCTATTTTAAGCTTTCCGGCAAGGTCCTGTGCTTATAGGACCAGTGGTGACGTCATGTTCTCGCGGAACTCCGGTCATGTGACCGGAGTTCCCGCGAGAACATGACGTCACCACAGGTCCTAGAAGCCACAGGACCTTGCCGGAGGCTTCGGTGGACCGCGGACAGGTGAGCATTGATTATTTTTTTATTTTTAACACTTTCTTTCACTTTTTTTCACTTCCACAATGTATGTATATACATTGTGGAAGTGAAAAAGCCCCACAAGCCCGGTTTGTTAGTTTTCCGGGGTGTTCGACGGTGTTCATCGAGCATTCGACGAACATTCGTCGAACACCCCGTCGATTCGACGAATCGAATCGAATTCGAACACCGGAGTGGTGGCTCATCTCTAATTATGATGCTACATTTTTCCTGTTGTGAAGCAAACCACATTCAAAACTTTAATGTCTGTAGCTGCAGTTCAACAGATTACGGTGAGACATTTTGACATCAAAACAGCCTTCCTTTATGGTGACATTGAATATGAACAACACAGGAACCGAGTATCATGCAAATAAAATGAATTTTATTTAGAGGAACTCTAAAAACAGGTGGTGGTACAGATAAAGGAGAGGAATGCAGGATGTAAAAGTAAATGATACATAGATGGGGTGGCTACAAGTCCACAATATATGTACATATCAAAAACGGCGGATCAATAAAATCAAATCATATATCACTATGAATGGTCCTACTGCATGCTATGGCTGAGCCTTTTACTGTTGTATATACTGTACATAATAAAGTGCTTTTAGTGCAAAGTTATAGAAGCCTGTTACCACAGTGTGTGCCCCTTGCCCAGTATAAGCACAGACCATTACAGAGTTAGATTCAGATCCGCATGTTTTTATGCATGAATATAAAAAACCATCCCAATTGAACTGTTACGCCTCCCCAACCTATGGTATAACAAAGTCCATCCTGCAAAGAGAAAGGTGCTCGACTTACGTTTCACTTACTAGCTCCCGCGCATGCACGGTTTACCCGGACGCTTGTGGGCTTCCACTTCCTGGTTGTGGGTCGGTCGGATGTGCACGCTGCTACTAAGTGGTCAAACAAACAGTTGGCGCATATGAGGAATTGATTTGGGTCACTATTTAAGGAGCTATTTGGCTGGATACTGGCACACTGGATGAGGTCTTTGCTCCTGATGAAACTAGTAAGTGAAACGTACGTCGAGCACCTTTCTCTTTGCAGGATGGACATTGTTATACCATAGGTTGTGGAGGCGTAACAGTTAAATTGGGATGGTTTTTTATATTCATGCATAAAAACATGCGGATCTGAATCTAACTCCCTGATGGTCTGTGCTTATACTGGGCAGGGGGCACACACTGTGGTAACAGGCTGCTATAACTTTGCATAAAAAGCACTTTATTCTATACTAGATGGTGGCCTGATTCTAACGCATCGGGTATTCTAGAATATGTGGGTGTGCGGCGTTGTGGATGTACGGCCCCCCTTAGTTCTCACCCGCTACAGACTTCTGTCCAGTCGCCTCTTACCCTTGCATGTCTTTTTCTTCTTCCTCCAGCATAGATGTTAGGTAGGGATGGGCGAATCTACTCGCTAGGACTCGTTACTCGGCGAGTAGTAAGGGACTCGCAGGACTCGGTACTCTGCGAGTTTCCCAGTGATTACTCGCACGAGTCCAATGCAAATCAATATCAATCCTAGTTTTGTCAGAAACGCTAACAAAACTAGGATTGCCATTGTTTGCATTAGACTCGGCTACTGTGCCAGTGATAGCAGGGAAACTCGCAAACTAACTGCTGTTACATTGCGAGCCGAGTCCAGCTGTCTTCTCTGTGTGCAGGCTGCCAGCTCCAGGGTCCTAGAGCCCGCCTGCTCACAGACATGATGTAGCAGTGCTGAGATTGTTCTCAGTCTGCTCATTCCCTGTGCATAGACATCTATCTATGCACAGGGGATGTAGCAGAGAGGACATCGCGTTTTGGACTACGTTGGACGGAAGAGGATTTTTTAAATTAAAGATGGAGTCCCTAATGGCTTTTTTTTTTATTTCAAATAAAATTTTTTCTCTGTGTTGTGTTTTTTTAACCCTTTATTGGAGATTCTTAGTGGCTGGGTCAAACGTGGCCTGACATTAAGAATCTCGGGCTTAATACCAGCTTGTATAACAAAGCTGGTATTAACCCCTTTATTAAGCAGCGTGCTACCGCCACCAGGGCCGCTGGAAGAGCGGGGTTCAGCGCCAGAGGATGGCGCCTCAATGAACGCGCCATCTTCTGGGGCGGCTGCGGGCTGCAATTTGCAGTGGGGGGTGCCCAGAAAGCTTGGGCATCCCTGCGCTGCGGATTCCAGCCCCAGCTGCTTAGCTGTACCTGGCTAACATAGAAATTGCGCGGAGCCCCACGCATTTTTTTTTTATTATTTCATGAATTTCAGAGTCTCAGAGTCAGAGTCTCAGAGTCAGAGTCAGAATCTCAGAATTTCATGAAATAATTTTAAAAAAATGCGTGGGGCTCCGCGCAGTTTCTATGTCTAGCCAGGTACAGGTAAGCAGCTGGGGGCTGGAATCCGCAGCGCAGGGATGCCCAATCTTTCTGGGCACCCCCCGCTGCAAATTGCAGCCCGCAGCCGCCCCAGAAGACGGTGCGTTCATTGAAGCCCCATCCTCTGGCGCTGAACCCCGCTCTTCCAGCGGCCCTGGTAGCGATGGCACGCTGGGTAATAAAGAGGTTAGGGCCAGCTTTGTATTATCAGCTGGCCCTAAGCCCGAAATTTATGGCTGTCACGCCAATATTAGACATGACCGCCATGAATTTCTATTAAATTGTTTTAAAAAAAACACAACACATAGAAAATTTTTTATTAGAAATAAAAAAAAAAGCCATTAGGGACTCCATCTTTAATTAAAAAAATCCTCTTCCGTCCGACGCAGTCCAAAACGCGATGTCCTCTCTGCTACATCCTCTGTGCATAGATATAGATGTCTATGCACAGGGAATGAGCAGACTGAGAACAATCTCAGCTCTGCTACATCATCTCTGTGCACAGACATTCATGTCTATGCACAGGGAATGAGCAGACTGAGAACAATCTCAGCACTGCTACATCAGGCAGCAGGCGGGCTCTAGGACCCTGGAGCTGGCAGCCAGCACACAGAGAAGACAGGACTCTTATCTGTGCGAGTTTCCCAGCGATTACAGTTGCAAAGTAAACGAGTCCAATGCAAATAAATGACAAAACTAGGATTGCTTCAGGCTGAAGCTTCCGAGACACATCTGCGATTTGTAAATCTCACACTACTCGCTATTACTCGCTTCTCCATTCATTAACATTGGACTCGCTAGACTCGCAACGAGTAGCGAGTCCTGTGCTCGGACTCGCTAGAGTCAAGCGATTCCGAGTAATTTAGGATTCGCTTCATCACTAATGTTAGCAATTCCAAGGCCTCGGGGGGCGGAGTTAAGAGGGGCGTCATAATAGGCGTATCGATGTGCATAGCCCTGATGTGGTGGGTGTGCCCTTGTTCATGACCCTTACAACGCCCCCTTTGGTAGCTCCACCCCCACCCCCTGTGGCCTTTTAATTTCTGGAGTCTATGCCACAAAAAGAAGAAGAAGAATGGCGGGGTGATCTGCGGGCAGATTGAGCATGGAGCGGCGGCCGGGAGGGAGTGTGGAGCAGGCAGGAGACCGAGCGGAGGGGGGCCGGGAGACCAGGCAGACTGTGCCTGTTTCGCTGTAACGGAAATCCTGCGTCGCTGATTGTTCGCGGCTGGCTGGGTGCAACCAATCAGCGACGCGGGTTTTGCGCTACAGAGACAGTGTGACGTGAGTGCAAGGTGAGTGTGACATGAGTGCAGGACGGAGTTTGATGTGAGTGCAGGGTAAGTGTGAGTGGTGGGTGAGTGTAGGTTGTGTGGGTGTAAGTGGTCTGTAGTACCTGGCTCCTGGTGCTGTGTGTGTTTAGCTTAAGGACCTCTGGTGATGTCACAGTCATGTGACCTTGCTCCGGCCATGATTGTGACATCAGAGGTCCAGTAAGTATAGAGCCCCCGTGACACATAACGACGCACCAGCAATACCAATAACGATATGACCTGGCCAGGATCGCTGGTGCGTCGTTTTCACATCGCTGTTCATTTCAAATAGCGGGATAGGAAAGCCAACAGTGAAGTCAGCTTTCCTGCCCGCTATGTGAGTGTAGCGCTGTCGTCTCAGCAATCCCACGTAGATGATTTGTTGCCAGTGCATTTTTTGTAAAAAAATATTTGCCGGTGCGCATTTCTGATTCATTTCCCCTATGCACAGGGGTGCAGCAAGGCTCTCTGCCGCCTGAGCCTAGGTGAGGACTGGGGTGGGGTGTGCTGTCGGCGGCTGCGGGAAGGGGGGGTTGCTGTCGGTGGCCGCTGGCGGGGCGGGGTGCTGTCGGTAGCCGCCGCTGATGATTTTACCTTATGCAGCTGGCACACGTCACACAGGAAGGGCATGGTGCAGGCACCGCCCCCTTCTGCTCTGCCACTCCCCCTAAAGGCTCATATTGACCATTGGACAGTGCAACTCTGCCTGTGCATGGCACACGTCCCCTGTGCATGGCACACGTCCCCTATGCATAGCACACATCCCCTATACAGGGCACACGTCCCCTGTGCATGGCACACATCCCCTATGTGTAGTACACGTCCCCTGTGCGTGGCACATGTCCCCTGTGTGTGGCACAGATCCCCTCTGCTTGGCACACGTCCCCTATGCATGGCACACGTCCCCTATGCATGGCACTAGTCCCCTATGCAGGACACACGTCCCTTATGTGTGGCACACGTCCCCTATGCGTGGCACACATCCCCTATGCAGGACACATGTCCCCTATGCGTGGCACACATCCCCTATGCGTGGCACACGTCCCCTATGCATGGCACATGTTGCCTATGCAGGGCACACATACCCTATGCGTGGCACACGTCACCTATGTGTGGCACACGTCACCTATGCAGGGCACACATCCCCTATGAATGGCACACATCCCCCATGCAGGGCACATGTTCCCTATGTGTGGCACACATTCCCTATGTGTGACACATGTCCCCTATGCAGGGCTCACGTCCCTTATGCATGGCACACATCCCCTATGCAGGGCACATATGTCCTATGCAGAGCACACGTCCCCTGTTCAGGGCACACGTCCCCTATGTGTGGCACATGTCCCCTATGCAGGACACACGTCCCCTGTGCGTGGCACACGTCCCCTATGCAGGGCACACATCCTCTATGCATGGCACATGTCCCATATGCAGGGCACATGTGCCCTGTGCATGGCACACGTCCCCTATGCAGGGCACATATCCCCTATGCAGGGCACACGTCCTCTATGCATGGCACATGTCCCCTATGCAGTGCACACATCCCCTATGCATGGCACATGTCCCCTATGCGTTGCACACATTCCCTATGCAGGGCACACGTCCCCTATGCAGGGCACACGTCCCAGTGTATTTGAAATATGGCACCATGGCGCACACCGCTATTCTGATTGGTCGGTGCTGAACGCGGCGACCAATCAGAGGAGCGGCATTCAAACCGCGCGCCAAGCCGCGCCACTTCTCTGAAGAGTACTGCGGCTTGGCGCGCAGTTTGAATGCCGCGAAGGGCTCCACCTCTGCGAGCAGCCGGTAGATGACTGGCTGACATCGGTCATCTCCTGGCTGGCTCGCCACTGACTGGAGCTCAGCCATGGCTACTGCTGCACAGAGGTCAGCAGCTCGCCAGCCAGGAGCTGACCAGCTGACACTGGTCATCTCCCGGCTGGCTCACGCGCACTTTGGCCACCGTCAGCTGGACCCGTGTATCCCGGGGACAGCGGCGCTAACGCGCCGCTGTCGCCGCGCTGAAAATTGGCGCAATATTCAAACTTTGAATTCACGCACCTATTTGCATAGCCAGCGCTCATTGGTGGCTGCCTCTGGCAGCCACCAATGAGCTGCCTCTGTCTGGCGCGCGATTTCCGTGACAGACAGACAACATTAGATGATTATATTAGACAGTATATATAGTGAAGGGCTCAGCCATAGCATGCAGTAGGACCATTCATAGAGTGATATATCATTTGATTTTATTGATCCACCGTTTTTGATATGTACAATATTGTGGACTTGTAGCCACTCCCATTCACTTTTACATCCTGCATTCCTCTCCTTTATCTGTACCACCACCTCCTTTTAGAGTTCCTCTAAATAAAATTGATTTTATTTGCATGATACTCGGTTCCTGTGTTGCTCATATATGATTTGAGTATGTCTTGCTCAGTGTCGCTCTCATAGGGGATTTCCCCCCTGTTGTGAGTGACGCACAATTGTGATGCCAAACTGGATTGTTTTGCTATAGTGACATTAAAGAAGAGTTGTGCATGAGCCAACTCGAGGAATATATTAAAAAGCATTTGTTTGTAAAATGCTAAAATCTCTATATGGACTTAAGCTGTCGGCAAGAGTATGCAACTCAAAAATGAACAATGTTTTGATGGGTGGAGGATTTAAAAGATCTCAAGCTGATCTATATTTGTATATGAAAAATGTAACAAAGGAGTGGATTATTGTTCTCCTAGATGTAGATGATGTAATCATGTCTCATCAAAATGAAAAAGAAATTGTAAAGCTAGGTGAAATTCTCAACCAGCACTTTGAGACTAAGGACCTTGGAAATGTGACATATTATTTGGGAATCCAAATCCAGAGAGAAGAAGGTAAGAGTTTTCTTCTCAAGCAAAGTACTAAAATTTCCGCAATCCTAAACCAGTTTGGACTGTCAGAAGCCAAAGGTGGGTCAAAACCAAAGGATCCATTCTACTTGAAGTTGGAAGGAGAAGAAGATCTACTACCACCAATGAGAGTTAGAGACAAGCAGTGGGTGCGCTTCTGTACATAGTAACCACAACTCGTCCAGATATCACAGCCACGGTCGGAATTCTCTGCTGTTGTGTAAGCAAGCCACGCCAAAGAGACTGGAATGCAATTAAGTGAATTCTAGAATATCTTAAAGAAACTCATAGGCTGAGGGCCACTTTACACACACCAACTTATCTGTCCAACTTCTGACCAACTTACTGGTTGCAGTGAAATCATGGACACATTGTTCCATTTGTACACAGCCACAAAATGGAACAATGTGTCCATGATTTCACTGCAACCAGTAAGTTGGTCAGAAGTTGGACAGATAAGTTGGTGTGTGTAAAGTGGCCCTAACTCTTAAGATATCTGCATCAGGAGATCTCACTCTCATAGGTTATGTGGATGCAGATTGGGCTGGAGATTCAAGTGATTGGAAATCATCAAGTGGTTACTTGTTCAAATTAGGAGAAATTTCAATTTCTTGGTCCAGCAGAAAACAAGTGTCAGTTCCATTATCTTCTACTTCGAGTTTGTTTATTGCGAGTTTGACAAGATGATAGCTGATGGTATGACAAAGCCATTATCAAGAGCCAAGTTTGTGGAAATCAGAACCGCAACGGGACTAAAAGGATAAGTAGTTTTTGAGTGGGGGTGTTAAAATATGTTTAATGAAACAACTCCATTCATGTATGTTTACGGTACTTGATAGGTTTGTTTGCTGTAGATAAAGTTAGAACAAAAAAAACATTCCAGAGGCTCACACAGGAAGAGCATGTGACTATATTCAGTTTCCTGTGTTTGTGTATGAGAGAAGAAGTAGCTGCAGATGCTACATAGAGACTGAGACACATAAGATATGTTTTATTCCTGATTTATTAAGCTTATTATATTTGTTCCTGTTTGTTGCTGAATAAGGAAGCTCTGTTGTCACACACTTGGAGAGTATCCTGAATATTCCACTGCCAACAAAAGGGCACGCAAGATTAATTTTACTTTGTAAGATTAATAGTGTTGGACAGTGTTATGTGGGGCTCTAAGTGGAGCACTGTTGTTGTGGCACACAGCAGGTGCAGTAATAGAGACACATGGAGCAGAAACCTCACTATCGGGATGACAAGTACAGGATGATTACTTGTACAGGATGACAAGTACAGGTTGACTAAAGGTGATTGTACGCCAGAAATGCGTCAGACAGGATGGAGTATGTCACTTGATTTTATATTGCTTTTAATGAATATTGAATAAAGAAGAGTTTTATGTGTAAAATCACCGGATTGAAGCGCTGTGGATCTCTTTTGCCTGACACTGCAATGCTCAGCTGAGGACACCAGCTGGATGATCAAGCGTGCTCCTGGACCTTGCAGCAGTGAAAATCTCTTCAATAACCTGGGACGTGGTGAGCTCTTTTTTCCTTTAATATTTACTTACAGGGTGGAAATAGTTGGGGACTCTGCTAGAAATTAGAGGTCATATGTGTTGTTGTTGGAAACTTTACAGACCAGGCATTGCTTTACGTTTTTTATGGCAGTCTGAACTAGCTGGAAAGTAAGGGAAAAGTGAACGACTTTATTATTACGTTGCCTGTGAGCCACTTTCTACAACTGCAGTGTTATCCTTTATATGGTATGCAGGACTGGTACCTACCACTATATGGTCACTGCATGGCAGTAGTATCAGTCTTGGTATTTGTATAAACATTTATTTTCAATTAAAGAATGGTCTCCTGCTGAGCTTGCCCTATATGCAGAATTAAGGATTGCCACCATAGTTGTGAACACAGTTGTTAACATTCATTAGGCACCCACTCAGTTGCATCAACTGAGCTAAAATCCCTTGTTATACCTATGGCTGTGAGTATATGGACGTATAAATGTCAAAAATTGAGGAAATTCTAAACTTGTGACCTTTGAAGTACTTTAAGAAGGAAAGTTATGCATTCTATAGAAAACACATTAACCAGCTAATACTAGATATAGGTACAATTTCAATGTCAATTGTTTATGACATGCAATGCTTTTTGCATTTTGGAAATGTAAAGATTTGCTGCACTGAGCCAGATTTCTCCAGAGATGTTCTATAATGTTACCTAAAGTTGAAATGGAGCGTTTAGGTTTAAAAACAATGACAAGAAGCATAGTTTTAAGCTGATGAGTAATGGGTCAAACAGTTGTGAATGAGATTGGAGAGCTGTTTCAGCATTATCTTGTGCCATGCAGGTCTGTCTTTCTGCAAAGTAATTTCAGAAAAGCTCCCTAGCTCTCTGATTGCAGTGTTGGATTACTGCTTCAATCACAGCTTATCGTAGGTTTCCACAAAAGGCAACTCACCAGCGGTGTCCTCGGGGGAAGCCAGATTTAAAAGCCAATTTTCAGCAATACCTACCCCTTTTCCAATGTCATCTTACAAATAGGAGGGTGTAATAATCTGTGATATTACACATCATTTTATGGAAGCAGCTGAAGCAGAATTTTTAATCAGCAAGGAGCTCAGGTTGTCGTTGTAGAGATTACGGCAGGATCACACTTTAACATGTTCCTGGCCTTAGGATAAAATGTCTGTGTTCACAGCACTGATTCCCATCCACTAGATATGTTACAGTTTAGAACTCAACAGTGTGATAGGATATGTAATAATTTAATAATTTTAATAATTTAAATGTTGCTATTGCTGTTTCATCTGATGTACCCATTTTTAAAGAGGATACGCAAAGAAGATATAAAGAATAGTAAAGAGTAAAGACAGTAATCAGTGATGAGTGAACCCGAACTGTGAAGTTCGAGGTCCGTATCAGACAGCTAGTGTCCGTTCATGGACCCAAAACATGGGCTTCTCAGAGAAGTCTGTGTTACTCTTTGGGTTTGGCTGCTCGGCTAAAGCTTGTTGAAATGTTGCAGCGCAGCCAACTAGCAATCTTTAATGGTGTAAAATGGGGAATAAAGTAGTGAAATCATATTTACTGACTGGGTTTCCACGCTGCTGTCACAGCTTCCGAGTCCATTCATTAAACCTTATGAATATTCCTCTGCTTCCCTACCCACCCTCTGTGACAGTGTCTGTGATTAGTCACAGCCAGATTGCACCCCCACCTTCTTTGCCAGTTTATGTGATTGGTTGCCCTCACACTAGTGTAAAAATAAATAATTGAAAAAAATGGTGTGGGGTCTGCTGTACCCAGCGCAGATAAAGCCAATGGCTGGAAGCTGTAGCTCCCAGATGTGGGCTTTATTTCTGCTGGGTATCAAAATACAGCAGACCCCACAGTTGTTTTTCAAATTATTTAAATGAATAATTTAGAAAAACAGTGTGGGTTCCCCTCCCTATT
>JARQOC010000003.1:660191308-660208776 GCA_033576535.1 Allobates femoralis | reverse complement strand
TACCTGCTGGTAACACTATGCGCTGAGGCGAAATTTTCTGAGTTTCTCCCGGACCCCCGCCAGGCTAGGGGCAGATGCAGGTCTGACTCCAGCCTACTTCCGTTTCAATTAGGGTTGATTTCTCTCCATAAAACAAATGTGTTGTATTCTGAAACTTCCAGAATGTTGTAAAATATTCTCATTGGCCAACAATTCGTTTTGCGTTTGCATGTGTATGTGGATATAATAATAATATAATAATAATAAAGCTTTATTTATATAGCGCCAACATATTCCACAGCGCTTTACAATGTAGGGTTAGAGTACAGAAAATATACAGTAAGCAATAAGAATAGAGAACAAATAAAGTACAATAATTGGATACAAAACAATAGGCATAGAATCAATGTAAAAAAATACAATAAATAAAGCAAGAAATGAAGGTGATCCTGCTCAAAAGAGCTTACAATCTACAACGGGATAGGGGTTGCACAAGGTACAGGGGCTTATTGCACTGATGGTCCAGGCATCTTGAGGAAATGGGGCATAGAACTAAGCTTACATGGATGGTCATTATACAGTCTGTGTAGACCTTTTTGGTTTGGTGGAGTTTGTAGAAGAGTAATGTCCAGAGGGATAGCCTATTCACTGTCTACAGTACAATGGACTTCTAATAGGGAGTATGATAGGCCGCCTTAAAAAGATGCGTTTTTAGGGATCGCCTGAAGCCATGCAAGTTGTGGATAGTCCTGGTTTCTTGGGGTAAAGCATTCCAGAGTTTTGGTGCAGCTCTGGAGAAGTCTTGGAGCCGGGAGTAAGAGGATCGGATTAGTACAGATGTTAGTCGAAGGTCATTTGAGGAACGTAGAGAGCGGGTGGGGTGATAGACAGAGATGAGGGAGGAGAGGTAGGGGGGTGAAGAGCTTTGTGGGTGAGAACAAGCAATTTTAATTTGATCCTGTAGTATACGGGCAGCCAGTGCAATGACTGGCACAGAGAAGAGGCATCTGAGTAACGATTGGCCAGGTGGGTGATCCTGGCTGCTGCATTAAGGATGGACTGGAGAGGAGAAAGTCTGGTGAGGGGGAGGCTACTTAATAGAGAATTGCAATAGTCAAGGCGGGAATGGATTAGGGCCACGGTGAGGGTTTTTGTTGTTTCCAGGGTGAGAAAGGGGCGGACTCTAGAGATATTCTTCAGGTGTAAGCGACAGGAGCGGACGAGAGATTGTGTGTGGGAGGAGAAGGAGAGATCGGTGTCAAACATAACACCCAGACAACGAGCCTGCTGCCTAGGCGTTATCGTGGTGCCGCAAACTGAGAGAGAGATGTCTGATTTAGGGAGGTTTATTGGATATTGTTTAATCTAGTGTATCAATTGCCCCTTTTGCAGCATTATAATCTAATATCATGTCCGACTTTCTGTCTTCTCGATTACTTATTGCATTGTTATGGTGCATTGTGCTAATTAGAATTACATGTTTATTTTTTGGGGAACGTAATATACAACTGTTGTATCTCTAGTAAAGTAAAAAGTAGAACTATACACATCTGTTTTACTAAGGATACCTTACGGCAGTTGTGGCTTGTTTTTCCATAAAGTACCAAGCATGGTAAATTGTCTTTTTTGCAACATCTGGCTCAGTTGGTAGTATGTGAAAAAGTTGTCACATGTGTATTCACAGCTCAGTGTCCTCTCTCACAGAATCCAGTGTCTTCTCTCTCAGGACTGAAAGTGAAACTACTTGTGTCCTCTCTCACAGAATGGAAAGAGAAATGACTGGATTGATACTTGCTCACTGATAAGAACAGTGAAACCTCCACCCTTTTGAATTATAGGATGAAGTACACAGGAAAACAAATACATTTTGCAGGCAGAAATATTTAGTGACCTGTTGAACAGTATAAAATGTTATCGGGTCATATTGACCCGAACGGCACAAATGTAACAATCAGCGTGTAGCAAAGAGTAAACAAAAAAAACAAACAAACACAAAACTCATAGGGCCCTTTCACATCAGCGTTTTTTTCAAATCGCGGCAGATGCGGTGAAAAAACCGCATCTGCCGCGATTACCGCATACCGGCTGCACTTGTGGCACGGTTGCGGCGCGATTGCAGTAAACGCCATACAATGTATAGGCGAACTTGCGGCAGGTGCGGCAAGTGCGGTTTTGGCACTTGCGGCAGGTGTGGCCGCGAAAAAAACCGCGGCTAACAGCATTTTTTTTCGCGGCCGCACCTGTCGCAAGTGCCAAAACCACACTTGCCGCACCTGCCGCAAGTCCGCCTATACATTGTATGGCGTTTACTGCAATCGCGCCGCAACCGTGCCGCAAGTGCAGCCGGTATGCGGTAATCGCGGCAGATGCGTTTTTTTCACCGCATCTGCCGCGATTTGGAAAAAACGCTGATGTGAAAGGGCCCATAGTAAGAACAAGTCAATTAATCGCAAGTTTCAGATCCGCATAATAAATAATCTGCAGGGTCTCAAATTTCATTTCGGGTCATATGGACCCAAACAGAACAGCAGGATTATAGCAGACTGCAGAAGATGGAAAGCAAGAATGAGTCAGCTTAAAAAGGAGAACAGTCATCAAAGAGTTAAAACAGCTGTAAAGGAAGATTCAGCATGTGCTGAAGCTGCATTTAATGCTAGTACAGGCCCATCTGCAAAGCATATATGGTGTATAGATTCTGGTGCAAGCAGCTTTATGACAAATATCAAAGGTTTCCAAGGGTTTCTTTAGTGACCTTAATGAAAGCAAGTCAGAAAAGGTCATCTTAGGCTAGAATCACACATAGCAATCCGTTTTTGCCTGGATCAGTTATTGTCACCAGCTTTTGGACTTTTTTTTTCTAAGTCCAAAATGTATTCCGTTACCGGTTGGGGCACTGAAGTGTCACTGCGTTTTTCAAAAACGCTATGCCTTTGTTTCCTATTTCCAAAAAACACTGCATGCAATGTTTTTGGGTGCAGGAAAGAAACGCATAGCGTTTTTTTTAACATGGGACCCTATGGGAAACGCTGCCGTTAACGCATAGTACATATAGGTACCATTCGTTAACGCATATGCGTTTTTTAAGCAAAAATGACTAAGGCTAGGGTCACACATAAGCCCTTGGTCCGTTTTTGGCATCAGTTTTTGCATTTTTTTTTCTAAGTCCAAAAACTGATGGAAAAACGGATTATATGTAATAAACACCCTATCTGTTTTTTTCTGCACATAAAAACATTGCTAGGAGCGTTTTTTACCCAAAAACGTTGCTAGCAATGTTTTTGGGTGCCGTTTAAAAACGGATTCTTTTTTTTAACATGGGGCCCTATGGAAAAACAGATCTGTTTTTTTGGTGCCTTAAAAAAACGGATCCGTTATTTTTAGCATTTTTTGGCAAAAAATTGCTAAGTCCAAAAATTGTTCAGGGGGCACAGGAGGCTCAAAAAGCACCCCCCAAAAAAAACGGATTGGTCATGGAAAACACTTCTAAAAACGGACTGCTATGTGTGACCCTTGCCTAAGTCCAAAAAACATTGAGGGGCACAGGAGGTACATAATGCAGCCTAGAAAAAACTGATTTGTTTTTAGAAACTGGATTGCCATGTGTGACCCTAGCCTTAGCTAATGGTCAGTATATGACTTCAGAAGGAGAAGGAAAAGTCCAGTGGCCAGTTTCCTCAGCACAAAGCAAAAAGATCCCAGTAAAGGATGTTTTCTATGTTCCCATCGTTGAAAGCAATCTTCTGTCAGTAAAAAAGCTCACTCAATAGGGGAATGTAGTTACTTTTAATGATAACAGCTGCACCATCTCAAAGAAGGGTCACACTCTTGCAGAAGGAAAAATACAAAATTAACTTTATCAGCTAAAATGCAAAGAAAGAGAGTACAGAGCTAGACAAGATCTTCATAAGAACTGTATCTATGTATGGCACAGACGTCTTGGGCACAGAGACTCAGAAGCAGTAAGGAAGCTAGATCAACTTGCAAACGGTATTGAAATCAATCAGTGTAGTCAAATGATGAAGTGCACTACCAGTGTTAAAGAAAAAAAGTCCAGAAAATCCTTTCCCAAAATAGCACTACTACATCAGCAAAGCCACTGGATTTGATACACACAGATGTTTGCGGTCCAATGAGTTTTCAAACTCCAAGCAAGAAGAGATATGTTCTCACATTTATTAATGACTACTCCAGATATACAGATGCTAAAAAGACTGCCGGCGACCCCTCCATATGTGAAAGGTGCTAGCCAGAAAAAACATCAATAAGAAAGGATATCGGCTGTAACGCTAAAACCTGCGTGTATGGGTGCGTCAGGACCTAGGCTACAGCAAGATGTAGAGTCTCAACATGGCTGTAGGGTGGGGGAGGGTGCACGGTCAGAAAACGTATCATACTGACACTAAAAAGACTGCCATACATGCAGATTTTAATTGCAGTTAGTGGCACAGACACCCATTCAAGCAATTCATACTGCAGGAAGAGGCACAAAGATAGGACCTGGTAGTACCGGGCTGAAATGCTATGGCCATCGCATTAGTTAAGTTCTCATTTTTTTTCCTCTATATCATGAATCAGTTTTCTGCTGTGCCTGTATACCCTATTCACATTTAGCAGCTTTGCACATAGCCAGCCATTGCATTCATTAGCCAATATGCTTTTTCACATTTTTCTAAGTGTTAGTTTTGCAGCCGATATCCTTTCTTGCTCCAGATATACAGTCAGCTACCTTCTTCATAGTAAGGATGAAGTTCCACAGTAACTTGAAGAATATCTTGATGTAGTGTTCAACAAATTGGAAAGAATGTGAAAACCCTGGCGTACAGATAATGGAAATGAATATACAAGTGGTGAGGTGCACACCCTTTTTAAAAAGAATGGAATCATGTTCCAGACAACCCAGAACAGATTGGCATTGCAGAGAGAAAGCACCACACTCTCTGTGAAAGTGTAAGAAGTATGTGGTTTGATGCATATCTACCTACAATGTATTGGGGAGAAGCCATCATGACAGCTTGCTATCTTCAAAACAGACTTCCAGGTAAAGACACAAAAATATGAGCTATGGAACTGCAAAAAGCCTAACCTGAAGTACCTCAGGATATTTGGAAGCAAAACATTTTTGTATGTTCCCAAAGAAAAACGTTCCAAGTGGGAATCACATGTGAAGCAAGGAGTCCTGGAAGGCTATAGCGAAACTCAAAAGGGATACAGAATCCTGCACCCAGAGACCAACACAGTAACAATCAGCAGAGATGTAGTGATTGATGAAAACTTTTTCACTCAAATTCCATGAAGTTACACCAGTTATTCAACCTAAGAAACAAGTACAAGAATCTCAATCACCAAACCCAGACACTGAAAATGAAAACACTGAAGTCTGGTTAAGCTCTGAAGCCACCAAGGAAGAAACAGAAGAACCAAGTCAACCTCCAGTCAGGAGATCAGAAAGGCCAAACAAACGTTTCCCATCTAGATGTATTTCTTATATGGTTAGAACACTACCTGAACCAGAGCCACAATCATGGCAAGAGATGCAAAAACTACCTGTCCATGAGAAGCAGAAGTGGATAAATGCCAGTAATGAAGAGATGGAGTCCCTTTATGAACTCCAGACATGGAAGCTTATGGAACTACCATAAGGAAAAAGAGCTATCGGATGTAAGTGGGTCTTCAAAAACAAATTTGACTCAGAAGGTAAAGTTCACCGGTTTAAGGCAAGATTGGTCACAAAAAGGTACTCACAAAAGTATGGTGAAGATTATGATGCTACATTTTTCCTGTTGCGAAGCAAACCACATTCAGGACTTTAATGTCTGTAGCTGCAGTTCAACAGATGACGGTGAGACATTTTGACATCAAAACACCCTTCCTACATGGTGACATTGAATATGAACAACACAGGAACCGAGTATCATGCAAATAAAATCAATTTTATTTAGAGGAACTCTAAAAACAGGTGGGTAAACCGTGTATGGCTGTGGTCACAGTACCATTTTTCACATGCATTTTTGGAGACCTGCGTTTTCAAAAACGCATGTAAAAAACGCACCCATAGGCCCCCATGTTAAAAAAACGCATGCCCTAATAGCCCTTCCTACATGGTGACATTGAATATGAACAACACAGGAACCGAGTATCATGCAAATAAAATCAATTTTATTTAGAGGAACTCTAAAAACAGGTGGGTAAACCGTGTATGGCTGTGGTCACAGTACCATTTTTCACATGCATTTTTGGAGACCTGCGTTTTCAAAAACGCATGTAAAAAACGCACCCATAGGCCCCCATGTTAAAAAAACGCATGCCCTAATAGCCAAAAAGCATGTGTGACTGTCCCATGCGTTTTTGGAGCATATCCAAAAACGCATGCGTTTTTTAATAAGGGGCCTTATGGAAAACGCATGCAAAAACGCATGTACAATTAGTGCCATTCAAAAACGCATGCGTTTCCCATAGGAGCCCATGTTAAAAAAACGCATGCGTTTCCGGAAACGCATGCGTTTTTGAATGGCACTAAAAGGTACTAATTGTACATGCGTTTTTGCATGCGTTTCCCATAGGAACCCATGTTAAAAAAACGCTCAAAAAAATACTACAAGCACTATTTTTATGTGCAGATTCAAAAACGCAGGCAAAAACGCAGGGAGCCATCAGAGACCTTAAAAAACTCATGCTGACATGAAAAACGCATGTAAAAAAGCATGCGTTTTTAAAAGGCACTAAAAAAACTGTGACCACAGCCTATGCGCGGGAGCTAGTAAGTGAAACGTATGTCGAGCACATTTCGCTTTGCAGGATGGACATTTTTATACCATAGGTTGTGGAGGCGTAACAGTTCAGTTGGGATGGTTTTTTATATTCATGCATAAAAACATGCAAATCTGAATCTAACTCTGTGATGGTCTGTGCTTATACTGGGCAGGGGGCAAACACTGTGGTAACAGGCTGCTATAGTTTTGCACTAAAAGTACTTTATTATATACAATATATACAACAGTGAAGGGCTCAGCCATAGCATGCAGTAGGACCATTCATAGAGTGATATATCATTTAATTTTATTGATCTGCCATTTTGATATGTATATATATTGTGGACTTGTAGCCAGCCCCATGTATGTATCAATTCACTTTTACATTCTGAATTCCTCTCCTTTATCTGTACCACCACCTGTTTTTAGAGTTCCTCTAAATAAAATTGATTTTATTTGCATGATACTCGTCCTGTATTGTTCATATATGGTTTGAGTATGTCTTGCGCAGTGTCACTCTCATATGGGATTTCCCCCCTGTTGTGAGTGGCGCACAATTGTGATGCCAAACTGGATTGTTTTGCTATGGTGACATTGAAAAAGAGTTGTGCATGAGCCAACCGGAGGAATATATTAAAAAGTGTGAAAAGCACCTTGTTTGTAAAATGCTAAAATCTCTATATGGACTTAAGCAGTCGGCAAGAGCATGCAACTCAAAAATGAACAATGTTTTGATGGGTGGAGGATTTAAAAGATCTCAAGCTGATCCATATTTGTATACGAAAAATGTAGCAAAGGAGTGGATGTATATTCGCCTAGATGTAGATGATGTAATCATGTCTCATCGAGATGAAAAAGAAATTGCAAAGCTAGGTGAAATTCTCAACCAGCACTTTGAGACTAAGGACCTTGGAAATGTGACATATTATTTGGGAATCCAAATCCAGAGAGAGGAAGGTAAGAGTTTTCTTCTCAACCAAAGTACTAAAATCTCCGCAATCCTAAACCAGTTTGGACTGTCAGAAGCCAAAGGTGGGTCAAAACCAAATGATCCATCCTACTTAAAGTTGGAAGGAGAAGACCTGCTACCCACCAATGAGAGTTACAGACAAGCAGTGGGGGCGCTTCTGTACATAGCAACCACAACTCGTCCAGATATCACAGCCACAGTCGGAATTCTCTGCTGATGTGTAAGCAAGCCACGCCAAAGAGACTGGAATGCAATTAAGAGAATTCTACAATATCTTAAAGAAATTCATAGGCTAACTCTTAAGATATAAGCATCAGGAGATCTCACTCTCACAGGTTATGTGGATGCAGATTGGGATGGAGATTCAAGTCATTGAAAATCAACAAGTGGTTACTTGTTCAAATTAGGAGAAATTTGGTCCAGCAGAAAACAAGTGTCAGTCGCATTGTCTTCTACTTCGAGTTTGTTTATTGCAAGTTTGACAAGATAATAGCTGATGGCATGACAAAGCCATTATCAAGAGCCAAGTTTGTGGAAATCAGAAGCGCAACGGGACTAAAAGGATAAGTAGTTTTTGAGTGGGGGTGTTAGAAAATGTTTAATGAAACAACTCCATTCCTGTATGTTTACGGTACTTGATAGGTTTGTTTGCTGTAGATAAAGTTAGAACAAAAAAAAATTCCAGAGGCTCACACAGGAAGAGCTTGTGACTATATTCAGTTTCCTGTGTTTGTGTATGAGAGAAGAAGCAGCTGCAGATGCTACATAGAGACTGAGACACATAAGATGTTTTATTCCTGATTTATTAAGCTTATTATATTTGTTCCTGTTTGTTGCTGAATAAGGAAGCTCTGTTGTCACACACTTGGAGAGTATCCTGAATATTCCACTGCCAACAAAAGGGCATAAAAGATGAATTTTACTTTGTAAGGTTTATAGTGTTGGACAGTGTTATGTGGGGCACTAAGAGGAGCACTGTTTTTGTGGCACAGAGCAGGTGCAGTAATAGAGACACATGGAGCAGAAGCCTCACTATCGAGATGACAAGTACCGGATGATTACTTGTACAGGATAACAAGCACAGGTTGACTAAAGGCGATTGTACACCAGAAATGCGTCAGACAGGATGGAATGTGTCACTTGATTTTATATGGCTTATAATGAATATTGAATAAAGAAGAGTTTTATGTGTAAAATCACCGGATTGAAGTGCTGTGGATCTCTTTTGCCTGACACTGCAATGCTCAGCTGAGCACACCAGCTGGATGACCAAGCGCGCTCCTTGACCTTGCAGCAGTGAAAATCTCTTCAATAACCTGGGAGGTGGTGAGCTCTTTTTTCCTTTAATATTTACTTACAGGGTGGAAATAGTTGGGGACTCTGCTAGAAATTAGAGGTCATATGTGTCGTTGTTGGAAACTTTACAGACCAGGCATTGCTTTACGTTTTCATGGCAGTCTGAACTAGCTGGAAAGTAAGGGAAAAGTGAACGACTTTATTATTACGTTGCCTGTGAGCCACTTTCTATAACTGCAGTGTTATCCTTTATATGGTATGCAGGACTGGTACCTACCACTATATGGTCACTGCATGGCAATAGTATCAGTCTTGGTCTTTGTATAAACATTTATTTTCAATTAAAGAATGGTCTCCTGCTGAGCTTGCCCTATATGCAGAATTAAGGATTGCCACCATAGTTGTGAACACAGTTGTTAACATTCATTAGGCACCCACTCAGTTGCATCAACTGAGCTAAAATCCCTTGTTATACCTATGGCTGTGAGTATATGGACGTATAAATGTCAAAAATTGAGGAAATTCTAAACTTGTGACCTTTGAAGTACTTTAAGAAGGAAAGTTATGCATTCTATAGAAAACACATTAACCAGCTAATACTAGATATAGGTACAATTTCAATGTCAATTGTTTATGACATGCAATGCTTTTTGCATTTTGGAAATGTAAAGATTTGCTGCACTGAGCCAGATTTCTCCAGAGATGTTCTATAATGTTACCTAAAGTTGAAATGGAGCGTTTAGGTTTAAAAACAATGACAAGAAGCATAGTTTTAAGCTGATGAGTAATGGGTCAAACAGTTGTGAATGAGATTGGAGAGCTGTTTCAGCATTATCTTGTGCCATGCAGGTCTGTCTTTCTGCAAAGTAATTTCAGAAAAGCTCCCTAGCTCTCTGATTGCAGTGTTGGATTACTGCTTCAATCACAGCTTATCGTAGGTTTCCACAAAAGGCAACTCACCAGCGGTGTCCTCGGGGAAGCCAGATTTAAAAGCCAATTTTCAGCAATACCTACCCCTTTTCCAATGTCATCTTACAAATAGGAGGGTGTAATAATCTGTGATATTACACATCATTTTATGGAAGCAGCTGAAGCAGAATTTTTAATCAGCAAGGAGCTCAGGTTGTCGTTGTAGAGATTACGGCAGGATCACACTTTAACATGTTCCTGGCCTTAGGATGATTCCCATATAAAATGTCTGTGTTCACAGCACTGATTCCCATCCAATAGATATGTTACAGTTTAGAACTCAACAGTGTGATAGGATATGTAATAATTTAATAATTTTAATAATTTAAATGTTGCTATTGTTGTTTCATCTGATGTACCCATTTTTAAAGGGGATACGCAAAGAAGATATAAAGAATAGTAAAGAGTAAAGACAGTAATCAGTGATGAGTGAACCCGAACTGTGACGTTCGAGGTCCGTATCAGACAGCTAGTGTCTATTCATGGACCCAAAACATGGGCTTCTCAGAAAAGTCTGTGTTACTCTTTGGGTTTGGCAGCTCGGCTAAAGCTTGTTGAAATGTTGCAGCGCAGCCAACTAGCAATCTTTAATGGTGTAAAATGGGGAATAAAGTAGTGAAATCATACTTACTGACTGGGTTTCCACTCTGCTGTCACAGCTTCCGAGTCCATTCATTAAGCCTTATGAATATTCCTCTGCTTCCCTACCCACCCTCTGTGACAGTGTCTGTGATTAGTCACAGCCAGATTGCACCCCCACCTTCTTTGCCAGTTTGTGATTGGTTGCCCTCACACTAGTGTAAAAATAAATAATTGAAAAAAATGGTGTGGGGTCTGCTGTACCCAGCGCAGATAAAGCCAATGGCTGGAAGCTGTAGCTCCCAGATGTGGGCTTTATCTCTGCTGGGTATCAAAATACATCAGACCCCACAGTTGTTTTTCAAATTATTTAAATGAATAATTTAGAAAAACAGTGTGGGTTCCCCTCCCTATTTTGATACCCAGCCAAGGTAAAGCAGACAGCTGGGAGCTGGTATTCTCACCCTTGGGAAAAAAATGGAGCCCCAGTAGTATGCTTTATTTTGGCTGGGTATCAAAATTTAAGGGGACACCATGCCATTTTTATAAATTATTTATTTAAATAATGCAAAAAAATGTGTAATTTGCTATCCAGCCAAGATAAAACACACATCTCTGGGCTGCAGCCTCCAGCCTTCGGCTTTATCTGTGTTAGGTATAAAAATACGGGGGACCCCACACCATTTTTTAAAATTAAATAAACAAATTATTTAAAAAATGGTATAGAGACCCCCCAATTTTGATTTCCAGCCAAGATAAAGCACATAGCTTGGGGCTGGAATTCTCAGCCTTGGGAGCCCAAGGTTAGTGGGCCCTTCATGGGCTAAAAATAGTAGCCTGCAGCTGCCATAATTGGCGCATTGATTACATAAACCAAATCCTGTCACTTTACCTGCCTCATCCCGATTGTCCTGGTGCAGGGGCAATCATGGTAATATAAATGGTTAGTTATTTTGATACAGCAGACAGTTCAAGGCTGCTGTCCCCAGTTGTGTGCTCTATCTTGGCTGGGTATCAAAATACGAGAGACCTAACACATTTAAAAAAAAAAATTATTTAAATAAATAACTTTGAAAAATGGTGCAGGGTCCCCCAATATTTGATAACTAGTCATGATAAAGCAAACAGCTATCGGCTGATATTGTCAGGCTGGCCATGGTTATTGGGCCCTCCCCATCCTAAAAATAGCAGTTTACAGCCACCCCAGGATTGGCACATTTATTTGATGTGTGAATCCTGCCGCTTTACCCGGCTCATCCCAATTTCCCTGGTGCAGTGGCAGTCTAATATAAGGGGTTAATGGCAGCTGTGATTTGTCAAAAAAAAAATCACAGCTGCCACGAAGGCATGGATTAGAAATGAGAGAGGTGTCTGAGAGCCTTCCCCATTACTAATCCTGTAAGTACAAACAAATAAACCAAAACATATAGAAAAATCCTTTATTAAAAAAGATAAAAGAACACCATTTTTGTCCAATTTATTAACCCCCAAAACAAACCAGAAGCTCCAACGTAATTCATACAAGTCAAAATGGATTACGATGATTCCAGTATTGCCTTATTCTGAGGTCATGTGTGGTGACTTTAAAAATGTGACCGATTACTGCGGCCTTTGAAACACACTGACGAAACCGCAGCTGTGAGAGAGTTGACATCAGCGAGTTCACCTGAAGTCACAGCTGGTGGTGCCCACAGTACCCCACCTGTGACCTCAGGAGAATCACCTCAGGTGAACTCATCGAGCTTGTGTGTGAATTCACCTCAGGTGAACTCTTTGAACTCATTCTGGTTACCTGTGCGCATTTTCCATGCAGTTTTAGTGCAGTTTTGTCACAAATCTTTATGCCAGCAAAGACAATGAGAATTCTGAAGCTTTGTGCACATTTTGCTTAATATGCTTTGCAGATTTGGTGCAGAAATAAATCTGCAGCAGGTCAATCCTTGGTGTGTATTGTAGTAATTCCAATTGCATGATTAACGCATGCCAAAAACGCATCAAAATGCACCAAAGCATGGCAAAATGCATTACATTTTGGTGCAGAAATTACTGCAATCAAATACTCAACGTGTGCACGTAACCGTATTGAGTTCAATTGTGCCAAATTACAGGATTATTGAGTGAAACTAGATGGTGACCTGATTCTAACGCATCGGGTATTCTAGAATATGTAGCAGCACTATAGCATATGGCGGTACATTATAGCACATATATAGCAGCACTATAGTATATGGCAGTACATTACAGCATATGTATAGCAGCACTATGGTATATGATGGTACATTACAGCACATGTATAGCAGCGCTATGGTATATGGCAGTACATTACAGTACATGTATAGCAGCACTATAGTATATGTTGGTACATTAGAGTACATGTATAGCAGTGCTATGGTATATGGCGGTACAATACAGCACATGTATAGCAGCGCTATGGTATATGGCAGTACATTACAGTACATGTATAGCAGCACTATAGTATATGGAGGTACATTACAGTACATGTATAGCAGTACATTACAGTACATGTATAGCAGCGCTATGGTATATGGCGGTACATTACAGCACATGTATAGCAGCACTATAGTATATGGTGGTACATTACAGTACATGTATAGCAGCACTATAGTATATGGTGGTACATTAGAGTAAATGTATAGCAGTGCTATGGTATATGGCGGTACATTATAGTATATGTATAGCAGCGCTATGGTATATGGCAGTACATTACAGTACATGTATAGCAGCGCTATTGTATATGGCAGTACATGTATAGCAACACCATAGTATATGGTGGTACATTATAGTACATGTACAGCAGCGCTATGGTATATGGTGGTACATTACAGCACATGTATAGCAGTGCTATGGTACATGGCGGTACATTACAGTACATGTATAGCAGCTCTATAGTATATGGTGGTACATTACAGTACATGTATAGCAGCGCCATGGTATATGGCGGTACATTACAGCACATGTATAGCAGTGCTATAGTATATGGCGGTACATTGCAGCACATGTATAGTAGCGCTATGGTATATGGTGGTACATTACAGTACATGTATAGCAGCGTTATGGTATATGGCGGTACATTACAGTACATTACATCACTATGGTATATGGCGATACTCCGCTCCCCGCGGCCCCCCGCTCCTCCACAGTAAAAGAAAAACAAAAAAAATCCTCAGTGAGGATACTCACCCGTCCGCTGGCTCGCTCCACCTCCGTCTTCTAGGTAATACAAGCCTTTAGGACCTGTCGTTGCCTGGCAAACTCAGGATGGAGCCGGCAGGGCATGGAGCTTGAGATTGTTGTTGTTTTCTTTATAGTTCTCAAGTCCCCAGACAATTGTCTTCTCTTCTTTTTGTTCTCCATCCTTAGTGTGGCACATACAAATACACAATGCAAAAATTTTGTTAATTTCTCCCTTTTCGAACTGGTTTCAGGTGTGATTTTCATATTGAGACAGAGACTTGATATAGAGAATCGGTGGGACTCTTATGGTGGGTTTACACACACCAATCATTGTATCCAATATCTGAACAGATCTCTGGTTGCAGTGAAATCATGGACACATAGTTCCATTTTGTGGCTGTGTACAACATGGAGCAATCTGTCCATGATTTCACTGCAACCAGAGATTGGTTCAGATATTGGATACAATGATTGGTGTGTGTAAACCCACCATTATACTTGTGCAAACAAAGGCTTTTATTCACTTGAAGTTGCAAGTTTACATTCTGCAGCAAAACAAGAAGCGCAAAATTGGAGGGGAGCCAGTGCAGGTGCGTTTGTGAGCCCGTCTTGCTGCACAATGTAAACTTGCAACTTTAAATGAATAAAAGCCTGTTTTTCACAAGTATAGGAGTGCCATCGATTCTTTACATCAAGTCTCTGTCTCAATTGGATCCTGCATTGAGGTCTGCAATTTAGCACCTGATTCCACTTGTGTCATCGAGGCGATACACCAGGGGCGGACATACCATTGTTGCAACCTGTGTAGTTGCACCGGGGTCAAAGAGGTAAGGGGATCCATTTCCACCTCCAAAACTTGGTGAAATTGTGCATTATGATGCATTATTGGACTTCAAGAAGTCCCATATACTATTCTTGCCCAGGGGCCCTCTTCCATCTGTATCCTCCAGTGTGATACACATTCGGAAGGAGGATGCAGGACTGGTGAGTTATCTTCTGATAATAATAACAAAGCCTAGAGAGTTGCAGATAATATAACTGTTTCTGTTCTGGACGGTGATTTTCATATTGCCCAAACCTATTACTTTCCTTTCCACAGGTGAGTTTGAAGGAGCATTACATACTTGAAAGAAAGTTGCTTACCCACAATTTTGGAAAGGTGCAAGCAATTTTGTCATGTCTAGTTAGGGATTTTGTGTGAAATTATGTCCAATTTTCCTTTGTTTTGTGTCTTTTTTTTGTATTGTTCCAAGACACAAAAAGGAAATAAACCTGTCTTCAATAAAATATGTGTAGAACAATAGTTTTTTGCTAGAAATACTTCCTTTTCTGGAACAATTTTGAAATTGCCTACACTTTTGGCCATGTCTGTGCATTATTCCCATGGATATCATTTATGAAATAATCTATTTGCGCAAGATCTAGAAAGGTTGTGAGAAGAGTGTAAAAGTTTGCAACCTTGTGAATAACTTTAAATTAGTGTTTACCAGAGATTGTGGAGATACTGTAGCTGGATAAAATAAGATGTTAACTGAAAAGGAGAAGAGTTGCATTAGAGAAAGTATTGTAATGATTGAAGATGGGTTTATGAGGGCACTTCGCATTAATAAGTATAGACTTTGTTTCACATTGTATGCGCTTTTGCATGTGAACCCTGATGGTGGCAAACTGTTGGCAGTTCAATGGTGATGATGATAAAACAACACAGAACTTGGGGGTCATAGTCAGACAGAGGTGGGGATCTGAACCAGTGCTGCAGAGTGATATGTTCTAGGATAGGTTGGTATCCATATGCAAAGACAGGAGCAAAGGTAGAGCAAAATCTAAAAACAGAACTAGGTTATACACAGCCAATCAAATTGCTATGCATGTCACCAAAGGAAAGGACAGAACTGTACTGACATGACTTAGTGGATAGGAAAAAGGGCCACAGAAGCAGAGGTCTTAAAGAAAAACAGATTCAGAATCTTCACTATGGATTTTTGGTTGACACTGGGGCATATAAAAACAGGGACTAGCTATGTATTTGTTGCATCATCATTCAAAGCAGCCCAAGAAGTAGCATAGAAATGCACAGCTACAGAGCACAGAACAGAAAAAAGCCAGTGATTGACTAAGGTGGTAGGTACAACATCAATGCTGTACCAAAGTAAACAGAGTTTAGTAGGGAGGACAGGAGTGGTAGAGCAACTTAATCAAGAACTCAAATACGCCTTTAAATCTCTGAAAACGTAAGTAGACCACAGGGTCATATAGTCCAGACAGGTTAAAACTAGATGTACAATATAGCAAAAATTTCATCATAAGACAAAGTACTCTGCAACGCCCCGTCTACTTCTCCAAAAGTGGAGTGTTTAATGTGTTTTGTGATGCAGAGTTCCTGTACCGGCTTTTCACTGCACTAAATAATAGCTTTCTGGGTTTCTTGAAGGCTGCTGTTTCATGCACACTCATCTGTGACCTACATCAAATTAAATACTGGCACAAGGCGGCTGTTTAATATTCAGGGTGGGTGTACATTAGCACTCTTGGCTTCACCTAGGAACCTAATTACCTCTTCTTGCGTTGTACTGCAAGCAACCTGCTCCGATTCACATACTGACCTGCTATTACGTATAATTTGAGTGTTAAACATTGGAGAAAGAAGGGATGCAGGCACTTGGGTAGTGAGTAGTTTCATTAACCAGCTGTAAGGAATACAGATGAATGTGCATTTTTATGGAAATGATTTACTGTTCCTCGCTACTGAGTAGAAATGGTCAAAATCGATCCTTTGTAAATCAACTTTGAGTGAAAGTTTGTGAAATTCAAAGGACCCTGAGAATTCAAGCAATTTGTAGTTTGATTATATCAATCACTGAAAAAAATGCCTGGTGCTATTTCAAAAATTGCTAAACATTGTATAAGCCAGAGAACAGGCTCACATGACACCAAGCATGGCTGAAAAAGACTTCACCTTAATGCCTGCAGCTACCACATCACATGGTCTAGTGCAGGAATTCAAAGGGGACTTTCATAGCCACTATCAAAGATGATGCAGAAAAAGCAGTAGCCAGGTTAGGGTTTCATGGGTTGAGGATAGTAGGTCATATAGCACAACTCATCATTGTAAATATCGACAGGGAGTAGAAATGAGCAAACTTTTCTGAAAAAGGTATTCCAATTTCAAATTTAGCATGAACACTGACTATTTGCTTTGTGATTGGAAAACCCAAGCAAGTTTCTAAAAAATCGGTGAACACAGTTTTGTTCGAGGAAAAGTTTGAAATATTAAAGTGGCCCTTAAAGGTTTGGAGACAGAAGACTAAGTGGCTGACAAATTTGCTATCCTAAGGTTAGCTGAGTACACAGCTATCGGGTGTATGAAGTTACTTTCAAAATGGTGAATTAGAGAGCTTTAAGATACATTTTTAAGTTTCCTTGAGTTTGTAGGTGCTGGGAGCTGCAGGCTGTGAACCTTTGGAAGAGCACAAGATGCACCAGCAGCTATGAAATCCAGGAACCTTAAAATCTGCTTTAAACATCTCTTCAACCCTTTCACCACCCAGCCTATTTTGGCCTTACTGCCCTTGCTATTTTTTGCAATTTTGACCAGTGTCCCTTTATGAGGTAATAACTCTGGAACGCTTTAATGGATCCTAGCGATTCTGAGAAAGTTTTTTCTTGACATATTGGGCTTCATGTTAGTGTTAAATTTAGGTATATAATTTTTGCGTTTATTTGTGAAAAAA
>JARQOC010000003.1:660181122-660191208 GCA_033576535.1 Allobates femoralis | reverse complement strand
TGACATCACCACTCCCCTGTGGCAGTCACGGGTGACATCACTCACTGAGTCCCTGCCGTCAATGTGATTATAGACTCTGCAGGGAGAGGATGCTTGTTTTCTCCCTGCTGACTCTGGATAAAGGATCGTGGAAAGTTATATGTGAGTAATAAAGATGGAGTTAAGATTTGTTTGTTTTTTATTCTGTATTATTTACCATTTACTAGAAATTCCTAATGGCCGGGTCTAACATTGGCCCCATATTATGAATCGCAGGCTTAGTGCCAGCTGCCAATATAAAGCTGGTATTAACCCCCTTATTATTCAGTTTGCCACTGGCACCAGTGCAACTGGCAGAGCTGGGTTACAGCACCAGAAAATGGCACCTCTAATGAATGGCTGTGGGTTGCAATTCACAGCGTTGGGGGCCCAAAACATTTGGGTCTCCCCAGGCTGAGGATTCTAGCCCCCCAGCTGCCAAATTGTACCTGGCTGGCAACCAAAAATACAGCAAAGCTTCATGTCTTTTTGTTTTGTAGAAATAATATAAAAAAAAAACAAAAAAAAATGTGGGGCTTTGCCATATTTTTAGTTGCCAGCCAGGTACAACTTGACAGCTATGGACTGCCACCCAACCAAAAATACAGCCAAGCCCGACATCATTTTTTTATTTATAGAAAAAATGTGAACAACAAAAAGCAACATGGAGCTTCACTGTATTTTTGGTTTCCAGCCAGGTACAACTAGGCAGCTGGGGGCTGGAATCCTCAGTATGTAGAGGCCCCAGGTGTTCTGGGCCCTCATGCTGCGAATTGCACCCGCAGTCACCCCAAAATAAATAGAAGCACTATTTTTTGCCGCTGTACCCAGACTCTTCCAGTTGCCCTGGTGCTGGTGGCAAACTGGGTATAAAAGGGTTTAATGCCAGTTTTTTATTGGCAGCTGGCACTAAGCCTGAGATTTATAATGTCAAACCAATGTTAGACCCGGCCATTAGGAATCTCTAGTAAATAGTAAAAAAAAAAATACACCACACAGAGAAAAATCTTTTTATTAGAAAAAAAAAACACAAACACAAATTTAGACTCCATCTTTATTACCCCATACCCTCCGACGTAGTCCACAACGATGGTCAAACGACACTCGATTGCCTCGGCTACATCCAGAGACTGCAGCAAGAAATCAATTCTCTTCCTGCAGTCTCTGGAGTTAAACTACGGTAATTGTGCACTGTGTAGCAATGTTCTGTGTGGTTGCTTTGTGTAACCCCCATGTGCTACAATCATACAGATCACAGCACTTAGGGTCCGGGGAGAGGCAGCATAGTCTCTTACCTCTCCCCGCTGTGATCGGGTCATCGTAGTGAGCTAATCACCATGGTAAGCCGATGTTGCCATGGCAACTAGACATTGCCATGACAACATCTGGTCACCTGACCCAAGCCTCAGAGATCAGACTCACAGTAATATCTTTCATAAACAAAGAGGGGAGGCCCTTACTGGGTGCGCACCCTTTCTTACTTTTTCCGGGATCTTTATAGCAAATGCTCTAAAGAAGCTGTAGGTACTACAGTATGTCTGTTTATAATATTTGTATATAGTGGGCATTTGTGTGCATAGTAAAGTGCTGAATATACCCTATATGCTGCCAGCAGCCTCCAGTATCATATATATTATGTATAAACACAGTCAGCAGCCTGGATCATTTATATCATATACTGGTTATATGCAGGCAGTATTTGCTATACTGTAAATATAGGAAAATATTATTCAAATGCAGACTCCATTTTGAATGCTAAAAATAAGTATTTTATTGGTGCAGTCACAAAAGGCAACTTTTCCAATCAACGCGTTTCGGCCAAAGTTACACTCTGCAGGTCTTTTTCTCTGAAGTCAGAGATTTTTTTTGCGTTCTGTGATCCTTTGGTTTTTGTGTGAGGGCTTAGGTCTGTAGGGTACTGTCCATTGTGTGCATTTCCTTCTGCAGCCTATTGCAGGTGTGCTGATAATGCTTATTTCAGATCCGGGTCCTCTCTCCTGAGCAGCTGTATTGTGCGAGCTCGGGAGACCTGGGTCTGAAATAAGCCATATCAACATACCTACAATCAGTTGCAGACTAGGGATGGGCGAATCTACTCGCTAGGACTCGTTACTCGGTGAGTAGTAAGGGACTCGCAGGACTCGGTACTCGGCGAGTTTCCCAGTGATTACTCGCACGAGTCCAATGCAAATCAATATCAATCATAGTTTTGTCAGAAACGCTGACAAAACTAGGATTGCCATTGTTTGCATTAGACTCCTGCGAGTAATCACTGGCTACTGTGCCAGGGATAGCAGGGAAACTCGCAAAGTAACTGCTGTTTCTTTGCGAGCCGAGTCCAGCTGTCTTCTCTGTGCAGCTCCAGGGTCCTAGAGCCCGCCTGCTGCCTGATGTAGCAGTGCTGAGATTGTTCTCAGTCTGCTCATTCCCTGTGTACAGACATGAATGTCTGTGCACAGAGATAATGTAGCAGTGCTGAGATTGTTCTCAGTCTGCTCATTCCCTGTGTACAGACATGAATGTCTGTGCACAGAGATGATGTAGCAGTGCTGAGATTGTTCTCAGTCTGCTCATTCCCTGTGTACAGACATGAATGTCTGTGCACAGAGATGATGTAGCAGAGCTGAGATTGTTCTCAGTCTGCTCATTCCCTGTGTACAGACATGAATGTCTGTGCACAGAGATGATGTAGCAGAGCTGAGATTGTTCTCAGTCTGCTTATTCCCTGTGCATAGACATCTATATTTATGCACAGGGGATGTAGCAGAGAGGACATCGCGTTTTGGACTGCGTCGGACGGAAGAGGATTTTTTTAATTAAAGATGGAGTCCCTAATGGCTTTTTTTTTTATTTCTAATAAAAAATTTTCCTTGTGTTGTGTTTTTTTTAAAACAATTTAATAGAAATTCATGGCGGTCATGTCTAATATTGGCGTGACCGCCATAAATTTCGGGCTTAGGGCCAGCTGATAATACAAAGCTGGCCCTAACCTCTTTATTACCCAGCGTGCCACCGCTACCAGGGCCGCTGGAAGAGCGGGGTTCAGCGCCAGAGGATGGCGCTTCAATGAACGCGCCATCTTCTGGGGCGGCTGCGGGCTGCAATTTGCAGCGGGGGTGCCCAGAAAGCTTGGGCATCCCTGCGCTGCGGATTCCAGCCCCCAGCTGCTTAGCTGTACCTGGCTAGACATAGAAATTGCGCGGAGCCCCACGCATTTTTTTTTTTATTATTTCATGAATTTCAGAGTCAGTGTCTCAGAGTCAGAATCTCAGAATTTCATGAAATAATTAAAAAAAAATGCGTGGGGCTCCGCGCAATTTCTATGTCTAGCCAGGTACAGCTAAGCAGCTGGGGGCTGGAATCCGCAGCGCAGGGATGCCCAAGCTTTCTGGGCACCCCCCGCTGCAAATTGCAGCCCGCAGCCGCCCCAGAAGATGGCGCGTTCATTGAAGCGCCATCCTCTGGCGCTGAACCCCGCTCTTCCAGCGGCCCTGGTAGCGATGGCACGCTGGGTAATAAAGAGGTTAGGGCCAGCTTTGTATTATCAGCTGGCCCTAAGCCCGAAATTTATGGCGGTCACGCCAATATTAGACATGACCGCCATGAATTTCTATTAAATTGTTTTAAAAAAAACACAACACAAGGAAAAATTTTTATTAGAAATAAAAAAAAAGCCATTAGGGACTCCATCTTTAATTAAAAAATCCTCTTCCGTCCGACGCAGTCCAAAACGCGATGTCCTCTCTGCTACATCCCCTGTGCATAAATATAGATGTCTATGCACAGGGAATAAGCAGACTGAGAACAATCTCAGCTCTGCTACATCATCTCTGTGCACAGACATTCATGTCTGTACACAGGGAATGAGCAGACTGAGAACAATCTCAGCTCTGCTACATCATCTCTGTGCACAGACATTCATGTCTGTTCTCAGTCTGCTCATTCCCTGTGTACAATCTCAGCACTGCTACATCATCTCTGTGCACAGACATTCATGTCTGTACACAGGGAATGAGCAGACTGAGAACAATCTCAGCACTGCTACATCAGGCAGCAGGCGGGCTCTAGGACCCTGGAGCTGGCAGCCTGTACAGAGAAGACAGGATCTTATCTGTGCGAGTCAGCGATTACTTACAAAGTAAACGAGCAATGCAAATAAATGACAAAACTAGGATTGCTTCAGGCTGAAGCTTCCGAGACACATCTGTGATTTGTAAATCTCACACTACTCGCTATTACTCGCTTCCCCATTCATTAACATTGGACTCGCTAGACTCGCAACGAGTAGCGAGTCCTGGGCTCGGACTCGCTAGAGTCAAGCGATTCCGAGTAATTTAGGATTCGCCCATCACTATTGCAGACGTAAAGGCACAAAGTCTTAAAATTTTGTGTGAAACATGTCGCAGAGTATATTAGCCTTAGGCTAGGGTCACACTTAGGAGCATTCATCCGTTTACTGGATGCATTAAGGGATCCAGTTTTTTCAAATTGCCATTTTCATGTCATTTTTGCCTCAGTTAACCCTAGCGTTAACGCATGCATTTCCCATAGGGGGCCATGTTAAAAAAAAACGCAACAGCTTTTGATAAAACCTCCAAAAACGTTGCAGATGTTTTTACCGCTAATAGCAATAACGCAATACGCTAAACACAATGCACTTTTGCACTGCGGTTTTTGCATTTTTTTGCATTAAAGTCTATGGGTGCGTTAACGGATGCGGTTTTCCACATTTCCACATGTCAAAAACGGATCCAGCTAGCGGATGCATGATTCAAGTGTGGCCCTGGCCTTATTTTTCCCTGTACATGATCCCTGTTGTATTCTTGTGTAAGCCTTCACCATACGGTTAAAGAAAACAATCATTGGCAACTATTGCAGCTTTCACAAAAATGTGGGACGATTCACCAAATGGACACGCCTTGAAAATAAGCTCCCGGAGGAAATTTGCATAAAAAATAATGTATGTTTATTAACTTTACCGTAATTTAGGTCCTTAGAAGCTTCAGTTTTTCATGGTAGAATAAATTTCATCTTGACATTAGTGACATAAGTAAATGGATTTCACCAATTAGAGGGTACCTACACGTATATAGATTTCCATTAATTAGCGCAATATCTAAATTGATGTTTGTGAATAGTCATTTGATCTGATTGAAATTTGTGCTACATGCAAGATGACTGATCTGAAGTGCTTAACAATCTTTTTCTTTCAATTACCATCATCACCAGGATTGCAGCATTTAAATAGCATTTCATAGAGATCTTAAAAATAACTTCAATATAACATTCTACACTGTGTGCAGAATTATTAGGCAAGTTGTATTGTAGAGGATTACTTTTATTATTGATCAACAACTATGTTCTCAATCAACCCAAAAGACTCATGAATATCAAAGCTTAATATTTTTGGAAGTTGCAGTGGGTCTTTTTATAGATTTGGCTATTTAGGGCCCTTTCACATCAGCGTTTTTTTAAATTCACAGCAGATGCGGTGAAAAAACCGCATCTGCCGCGATTCCCGCATACCGGCTGCACTTGCAGCACGGTTGCGGCACAGTTGCGGCAAGCCCCATACAATGTATATGCGGACTAGCGGCAGGTGCGGCAAGTGCGGTTTTGGCACTTGCGGCAGGCGCGGCCGCAAAAAAAAATGCGGTCAGCCGCGGTTTTTTCGCGGCCGCACCTGCCGCAAGTGCCAAAGCCGCACTTGCCGCACCTGCCGCAAGCCCGCATATACATTGTATGGGGCTTGCCGCAACTGTGCCGCAACCGTGCTGCAAGTGCAGCCGGTATGCGGGAATCGCGGCAGATGCGGTTTTTTTCACCGCATCTGCCGCGATTTAAAAAAAACGCTAGTGTGAAAGCACCCTTAGGAGGATATCTGTTTGTGCATTACTGTGCACAACTATTAAGCAACTTAATAAAAACCTAATATATTCCCATCTCACTTGTTTATTTTCACCAGGTAAACCAATATAACTGCACAAAATTTAAAAATAAACATTTCTGACATGCAAAAACAACCCCCCCCCAAAAATTAGTGACCAATGCAGCCACCTTTCTTTATGATGACACACAACAGCCTTCCATCCATAGATTCTGATCAGTTGCTTGATCTGTTTATGATCAACATTGCGTGCAGCTGCCACCACAGCCTCCCAGACACTGTTCCGAGAAGCAGGAGCTGGCTGTGGAGCTTTTCATGGGTGGCAGTCTGACCTGCCCAGCCCTGAGGACCGGGGGGGTGGGTGCTATCGGATCTGGCGGGGTGAAGAGTGGGGGGCGTTGCTATTGGATCCGGCGGGGTAAAGTGCGGGGGGCGGGGGGGTTTGGGTTGCTATCGGATACGGCGGGGAGAAGAGCAGGGGGGGCACTGTCGGATCCGGAGGGGACACTCACCGCGCAGCACAATCACGCTGTGTCTTTGCAGCAGCTGTGGCCACACAGCAACACCGGCTGGCCCATTTGATTAAAGGGGCAGCCCAAAATTAGGGCAAAACCACCAGCCTGGGAGGCACTTGCCCCGCTGCCACCTGGGCCAGTCCGCCCTTGCCGACAGGTGTACTGTTTTCCCTCCCTGCAGATCTCATATTTTAGGAGGGACCACAGGTTCTCTATGGGGTTCAGATCAGGCGGACAGGGGGGTCATGTCATTATTTTTTCTTCTTTAAGGGTGCTTTCACATCTGCGTTTTTCGTAATTCGCGGCAGATGCGGTGAAAAAACCGCATCTGCCGCGTTTACCGCATAACCGTTCCACTTGCGGCGCGGTTGCGGTTTTTTTCTATGCAATGTATAGGCATACTTGCGGCAGGTGCGGCAAGTGCGGTTTTGCACTTGCGGCAGGTGCGGCCGCGAAAAAAACCGCAGTAAGCCGCGGTTTTTTTCGCGGCCGCACCTGCCGCAAGTGCAAAACCGCACTTGCCGCACCTGCCGCAAGTACGCCTATACATTGCATAGAAAAAACCGCAACCGCGCCGCAAGTGGAACGGTTATGCGGCAATCGCGGCAGATGCGGTTTTTTCACCGCATCTGCCGCGAATTACGAAAAACGCAGATGTGAAAGCACCCTTAGACCTTTACTGGCCAGCCACGCAGTGGAGTAGTTGGATGCATGTGATGGAGTATTGTCCTGCATGAAAATCATGTTTTTCTTGAATGATACCGACATCTTCCTGTACCACTGCTTGAAGAAATTATCTTCCAGAAACTGGCAGTAGGTCAGGGAGTTGAGCTTCACTCCATCCTCAAACCGAAAAGGTCCCACAAGTTCATCTTTGATGGTACCAGCCCATACCAGTACCCCACCTCTACCTTGCTGGCGTCTGATTCATAGTGGAGCTCTCTGCCCTTTACTGATCCAGCCTCTGGCCCATCCATCTGGCCCATCAAGAGTCACTGTCATTTCATCAGTCCATAAAACCTTTGAAAAATCAGTCTTAAGGTATTTCTTGGCCCAGTCTTAACGTTTTATCTTATATTTCTTGTTCAAAGGTGGTCGTTTTTCAGCCTTCCTTACCTTGGCCATGTCCCTGAGTATAGCACACCTTGTGCTTTTTGATACTCCAGTAACGTTGCAGCTCTGAACTATGGCAAAACTGGTGGCAAATTGTCAGCTTCACGCTTGATTTTCCTCAACTCATGGGCAGTTATTTTGTGCCTTTTTACACAACACGCTTCTTGCGACCCTGTTGGCTATTTGCCATGAAACGTTTGATTGTTCGGTGATCACGCTTCAAAAGTTTGGCAATTTCAAGACTGCTGCATCCCTCTGCAAGACATCTTACAGTTTTTGACTTTTCAGAGCCCGTCAAATATCTCTACTGACCCATTTTTCCAAAGGAAAGGAGTTGCCTAATAATTAAGCACACCTTATATCGGGTGTTGATGTCATTACAACACACCCCTCCCCATTACAGAGATGCACATCACCTGATTTACTTAATTGGTAGTTGGCTCTCAAGCTTATACAGCTTGGAGTAGGACAACATGTATAAAAAGTATTATGTGATCAAAATACTCATTTGCCTAATAATTCTGCACATGGTGTAAATAGACAATAGGATCTGGACCAGGAACAACCTTTAATGGAAACCAGCAGAGATATTTGTTTAATAGAAATAGATTTTGTATGTTCTGCATGTGTTTTTGTGGCCTTCGTCCTACACTCCAAATACATACCATCATTGGGGCTCACAATTTAAATTCCCTATAGCATGAGATAAACAAATATTTTAAATAATTTAATTAGTTGGATATCTGTAATTTGGGCAGAAAAGTGAATATTCAGATCCAGATTGTAAATCATTCAATGCACATATTTTAGTTCAGATTTTTTTAAGTGTTTTTTTTTTATTTATTTTATTTAACTTTAGTCTGCACTATAATAATAATAATAATAATAATAATAATAATAATAATTTGCACTATGGAGTTATCCTCAAATGTCTTTTAAAGGGAATCTGTCAGCTGGTTTTTGCTATGTAATCTGAAGACAGCAGGAAATAGAAGATGACACACAGTGTTTAATGATTTGTGATTTACCCTCTGTGCTGTTATTTACTTATAATGAAGGTTTTATCACCTGGTATTATTATTGCCCAGGCAACACTAGTCTCACCACGCCTCTTCCCTTCACATTAGCACCTCACTGTCTGTAGAGATTCTACATAAAGATCCTGGTGTGGGTGGGTTAACTTTCTGAGCTCTTCTGCATTACAAATCTAATATCTCTGATTGTGTAATAATTGCTTCACCCAGTAAACTAAGTGATACATTGTTGTATTCATAGTATCTTAGCATACATCATGCTGCTCTCAGATGAGGTAGCGAAAACTTGCTAAGGCTGGGGTCACACATAGAAGTCAGTTTTTGGAAGTGATTTTCATCACCAATCCGTTTTTTATAGGGTGGTTTTTGAGCCTCCTGCACCCCTGAACGTTTTTGGACTTAGTCATTTTTTCATTAAAAACGCTTATGCGTTAAGGGTGCCTTCACATTTGCGTTCCCCTCCGCAGCGTTCTGCGGAGGGGAGCCGCAATGTGACCGCAGCACCGCAAGCACCTATCTTTATAATGGGAGCGCACGGTGATGCGCTTGACTGCGCATGACCGTGCGCACCCATTCACTGACATATGTGATCTGTGCGCAGGCGAACGCCTGCGCACAAATCACCCAGTCTCGTCCGCACCAGAAATGCAACATGTTGCATTTCTGGTATGGACGAGGCTGAGTGATTTGTGCGCAGGCATTTGCCTGCGCACAGATCACATATGGCAGTGAATGGGTGCGCACGGTCATGCGCAGTCAAACGCATCACCGTGCGCTCCCATTATAAAGATAGGTGCCTATATGTGCCATGCGTTAACGCATGCGTTTCCCGTAGGGCCCCATGTTAAAAAAACGCATGCTCAAAAACGGACAGAGCAATGTTTTGAGGTCCAGAAAAAAACGGACAGGGTGTTTATTACATCCAATCCGTTTTTCTGTCAGTTTTTGGACTTAGAAAAAAAAAATGACAAAAATGAAGCCAAAAACGGACCAAGGGCTTATGTGTGACCCCAGCCTAACAGACTCTCTTTAAAGGGAACCTGTCACCTAATCTATGGCCCCTAAACTATCACTACCTGCCCCTACAGACCCTAACTAGCTCCCTAAAAATCCCTGCCTGACCTAATATGGCTTTATATAAGGTGAATAAAACACTTTATAAACTTACATGATTCTTGTCTGTGGGGCGTTCTTGTCTGCAGGGCGGTGTCCCCAGAGCCGCGCTCCCCCCGCCTCGCTCCCTTCTTAACGCCCTAATGGGCGGCATTATCGATTTGAAGAGCGGGGGAGCCCATTGGAATCTTCCCGCCCCGCTCTTCATGACGTGGCCGGAGACCGCGTCATTTCCGGGTCCGCGCATGCGTAGTGCGCCAGGTGAAGCCGACCGGATTCGCAGCGTCGCTAGGCAACGATCGGCGTCTTCGGAAGGTGAGTATCGGCGGCCCCCTCCCTCCCAAACCAGCACATATATATGTGTGTGTAATCCACATGTACATATGGATTACACACACACACATAT
>JARQOC010000003.1:660146122-660178622 GCA_033576535.1 Allobates femoralis | reverse complement strand
TATATAGATATACACTATATATATTATATATAGATGCATCCACTGTATATATGCAGTATATATATGATCCATCTATACACTTGTGTATATATATATTGAGACTTATATCTATAGATGCACCATATATATATACTGTATATATACATTATATATATATGGTGCATCTATAGATATGATGAATCTATATATATATACACAAGTGTATAGATGCATGACATAAATACTGTATATATACAGTAGATGCATTGTATATATTATATATAGATATACACTATATATATAATATATATAGATGCATACACTGTATATATGCAGTATATATAGGATCCATCTATACATGTGTGTGTGTGTATATATATATATATATATAATACATAGCTGAAATATACAGACATACATATCAATATACACACATTATCTATGTATATATGTGCATGTGTATATATATATATATACTTGTGTGTGTATATATATGTATGTATATATATTTTGTAGAGAGAGAGACTGAGGGTGAGAGGGTCTGTGAGTTTTGTGTAACGCTGGGACCTGGGTGACGCAGTAAACTTCACCTGAGGTCAGAGTTAATCCTCGTCACTCTATCTGACCTCAGGTGATCTACACTGATGTCACCCTGTTCACATCGGTAACAGAAAACTCACTCTATGTGGGTCACGCTGTGAAGTGGGAAGTTTCACATGAGGTCAGAGAAACACATTGCTTTATCCGACCTCAGGTGACACAGACCATGAACTCTCCCCCTTCACTGCACGAGCCTTCAAATATAATTTTTAGGGAATCTTCACTAACGGACGGACCTCTACCAGGATCCTGGATGGGTATGTGGGAGTAATAAAGATGGAGTCAAAATACGTGTTTGTGTTTTTTGTTGTAATAAAAAAATTTTTCTCGGTGTTGTGTCTTCTTTACTACTAAATAGAGATTCATAATGGCCGTGTCTAACATTGGCACGACATTATAAATCTCGGGCTTAGTGCCAGCTCCTAAAAGAAAGGTGGCATTAACCCCTTATTACCCAGTCTGCCACCGCCACAGGGCAGCTGGAAGAGCTGGGTACAGCTCCAGAATATTGCGCTTCTATAAATGCGCAATTTTCTGGGGTGGCTGCGAGCTGCAATTCTCAGCGGGGGTGGCCCAGAACGCTTGGGCCTAGTGATGGGCGAATCCTAAATTACTCGGAATCGCTTGACTCTAGCGAGTCCGAGCACAGGACTCGCTACTCGTTGCGAATCTAGTGAGTCCAATGTTAATGAATGGGGAAGCGAGTAATAGCGAGTAGTGTGAGATTTACAAATCGCAGATGTGTCTCGGAAGCTTCAGCCTGAAGCAATCCTAGTTTTGTCATTTATTTGCATTGGACTCGTTTACTTTGCAACTGTAATCGCTGGGAAACTCGCACAGATAAGAGTCCTGCTTTCTCCTCTGTGCTGGCTGCCAGCTCCAGGGTCCTAGAGCCCGCCTGCTGCCTGATGTAGCAGTGCTGAGATTGTTCTCAGTCTGCTCATTCCCTGTGTACAGACATGAATGTCTGTGCACAGAGATGATGTAGCAGAGCTGAGATTGTTCTCAGTCTGCTTATTCCCTGTGCATAGACATCTATATTTATGCACAGGGGATGTAGCAGAGAGGACATCGCGTTTTGGACTGCGTCGGACGGAAGAGGATTTTTTTAATTAAAGATGGAGTCCCTAATGGCTTTTTTTTTTATTTCTACTAAAAAATTTTCTTTGTGTTGTGTTTTTTTTAAAACAATTTAATAGAAATTCATGGCGGTCATGTCTAATATTGGCGTGACCGCCATAAATTTCGGGCTTAGGGCCAGCTGATAATACAAAGCTGGCCCTAACCTCTTTATTACCCAGCGTGCCACCGCTACCAGGGCCGCTGGAAGAGCGGGGTTCAGCGCCAGAGGATGGCGCTTCAATGAACGCGCCATCTTCTGGGGCGGCTGCGGGCTGCAATTTGCAGCGGGGGGTGCCCAGAAAGCTTGGGCATCCCTGCGCTGCGGATTCCAGCCCCCAGCTGCTTAGCTGTACCTGGCTAGACATAGAAATTGCGCGGAGCCCCACGCATTTTTTTTTAATTATTTCATGAAATTCTGAGATTCTGACTCTGAGACTCTGACTCTGAGACTCTGAAATTCATGAAATAATAAAAAAAAAATGCGTGGGGCTCCGCGCAATTTCTATGTCTAGCCAGGTACAGCTAAGCAGCTGGGGGCTGGAATCCGCAGCGCAGGGATGCCCAAGCTTTCTGGGCACCCCCCGCTGCAAATTGCAGCCTGCAGCCGCCCCAGAAGATGGCGCGTTCATTGAAGCGCCATCCTCTGGCGCTGAACCCCGCTCTTCCAGCGGCCCTGGTGGCGGTAGCACGCTGGGTAATAAAGGGGTTAATACCAGCTTTGTTATACAAGCTGGTATTAAGCCCGAGATTCTTAATGTCAGGCCACGTTTGACCCAGCCACTAAGAATCTCCAATAAAGGGTTAAAAAAACACAACACAGAGAAAAAATTTTATTTGAAATAAAAAAAAAGCCATTAGGGACTCCATCTTTAATTAAAAAAATCCTCTTCCGTCCGACGTAGTCCAAAACGCGATGTCCTCTCTGCTACATCCTCTGTGCATAGATAGATGTCTATGCACAGGGAATGAGCAGACTGAGAACAATCTCAGCACTGCTACATCATGTCTGTGAGCAGGTGGGCTCTAGGACCCTGGAGCTGGCAGCCTGCACAGAGAAGACAGCTGGACTCGGCTCGCAATGTAACAGCAGTTACTTTGCGAGTTTCCCTGCTATCACTGGCACAGTAGCCGAGTCTAATGCAAACAATGGCAATCCTAGTTTTGTCAGCGTTTCTGACAAAACTAGGATTGATATTGATTTGCATTGGACTCGTGCGAGTAATCACTGGGAATCTCGCAGAGTACCGAGTCCTGCGAGTCCCTTACTACTCGCCGAGTAACGAGTCCTAGCGAGTAGATTCGCCCATCCCTACTTGGGCCTCCCTACGCTGGGGATTCCAGCCCTCAGCTGCCTAGTTGTACCTGGCTGGCAAAGAAAAATGCGGCGAAGCCCCACGCCGTTTTTTTTCTTGCCAGCCAGGCACACCTAGGTAGTTGGGGGTGGATGGCAGCTCCTAGCTGCCTAGTTGTACCTGGCTGGCAAAGAAAAATGTGGCGAAGCCCCACGCCGTTTTTTTTCTTGCAAGCCAGGTAGACCTAGACAGCTGTGGGCTGCCATCCACCCCCTACTACCTAGGTGTACCTGGCTTGCATGAAAAAACGGCATCTGTCTTCACCACATTTTTCTTTGCCAGCCAGGTACAACTAGTCAGCTGGGGGTGGATGGCAGTTCCCAGCTGCCTAGTTGTACCTGGCTGGCAAAGAAAAATGCGGCGAAGCCCGTTGCCGTTTTTTTTCTTGCCAGCCAGGTACATCTAGGTAGTTGGGGGTGGATGGCAGCTCCCAGCTGACTAGTTGTATGTGGCTGGCAAGAAAAAAATGGCATGTGGCTTTGCTGTATTTTCCTTTACTAGCCAGGTACAACTAGGTCGCTGGTAGCTGCCATTCACCCCCAACTACCTAGGTGTACCTGGCTGACAAGAAAAAAAACGGCGTGGGGCTTCGCCGCATTTTTCTTTGCCAGCCAGGTACAACTAGGCAGCTGGGAGCTGCCATCCACCCCCAACTACCTAGGTGTACCTGGCTGGCAAAGAAAAATGTGGTGAAGACAGATGCCATTTTTTCATGCAAGCCAGGTACACCTAGGTAGTAGGGGGTGGATGGCAGCCCACAGCTGTCTAGGTCTACCTGGCTGGCAAGAAAAAAAACGGCGTGGGGCTTCGCCGCATTTTTCTTTGCCAGCCAGGTACAACTAGGCAGCTGGGAGCTGCCATCCACCCCCAACTACCTAGGTGTACCTGGCTGGCAAAGAAAAATGTGGTGAAGACAGATGCCGTTTTTTCATGCAAGCCAGGTACACCTAGGTAGTAGGGGGTGGATGGCAGCCCACAGCTGTCTAGGTCTACCTGGCTGGCAAGAAAAAAAACGGCGTGGGGCTTCGCCACATTTTTATTTGCCAGCCAGGTACAACTAGGCAGCTAGGAGCTGCCATCCACCCCCAACTACCTAGGTGTACCTGGCTGACAAGAAAAAAAACGGCGTGGGGCTTCGCCGCATTTTTCTTTGCCAGCCAGGTACAACTAGGCAGCTGAAGGCTGGAATCCCCAGCGTAGGGAGGCCCAAGCGTTCTGGGCCACCCCCGCTGAGAATTGCAGCTCGCAGCCACCCCAGAAAATTGCGCATTTATAGAAGCGCAATATTCTGGAGCTGTACCCAGCTCTTCCAGCTGCCCTGTGGCGGTGGCAGACTGGGTAATAAGGGGTTAATGCCACCTTTCCTTTAGCAGCTGGCACTAAGCCCGAGATTTATAATGTCGTGCCAATGTTAGACACGGCCATTATGAATCTCTATTTAGTAGTAAAGAAGACACAACACCGAGAAAATTTTTTTTATTACAACAAAAAACACAAACACGTATTTTGACTCCATCTTTATTACTCCCACATACCCATCCAGGATCCTGGTAGAGGTCCGTCCGTTAGTGAAGATTCCCTAAAAATTATATTTGAAGGCTCGTGCAGTGAAGGGGGAGAGTTCATGGTCTGTGTCACCTGAGGTCGGATAAAGCAATGTGTTTCTCTGACCTCATGTGAAACTTCCCACTTCACAGCGTGACCCACATAGAGTGAGTTTTCTGTTACCGATGTGAACAGGGTGACATCAGTGTAGATCACCTGAGGTCAGATAGAGTGACGAGGATTAACTCTGACCTCAGGTGAAGTTTACTGCGTCACCCAGGTCCCAGCGTTACACAAAACTCACAGACCCTCTCACCCTCAGTCTCTCTCTCTACAAAATATATATACATACATATATATACACACACAAGTATATATATATACACATGCACATATATACATAGATAATGTGTGTATATTGATATGTATGTCTATATATACAGCTATGTATTATATATATATATATATATATATATACACACACACACATGTATAGATGGATCCTATATATACTGCATATATACAGTGTATGCATCTATATATATTATATATATAGTGTATATCTATATATAATATATACAATGCATCTACTGTATATATACAGTATTTATGTCATGCATCTATACACTTGTGTATATATATATAGATTCATCATATCTATAGATGCACCATATATATAATGTATATATACAGTATATATATATGGTGCATCTATAGATATAAGTCTCAATATATATATACACAAGTGTATAGATGGATCATATATATACTGCATATATACAGTGGATGCATCTATATATAATATATATAGTGTATATCTATATATAATATAGATTATGCATCTACTGTATATATACAGTATATATGTGATGCCTCTATACACTTGTATATATATATATATATGTATATATATATATATATTGAGACTTATCATATCTATAGATGCACCATATATATATACTGTATATATATACTGTATATATACAGTAGACGGATCATATACATATATATATATATATATATATATACACACACTATATATTAGCTGCATCCACTTTATATATACAGTATATATATGACGCATCTAGAGATATGATGCATCTATACACTTAGGTGTATATATATATATATATATATATATATATATATATATATATTCACCATATCTATAGATGCACCATGTATATATACTCTGTATACATACAATAGATATTGGATTATATATATATATATATATATAAAATCTATCTAACTATATATATACACATATATATATGTGTATATATATATAGTTAGGTTATATATATATATATGTGTGTGCACATATACATGCAAATATAAATATATATATTTGTGTGTGTGCATATATATATTATATATATATGTGTGCACACACACACACACACATATATATAGACATGCACACACACACATATATATATATACATGCCACACACACACAGATATATACATGCACACACACACAGATATATACATGCACACACACACACACATATATATACATGCACACACACACATATATACACATGCACACACACACATATATATACACATGCACACACACACACACATATATATATATATATATATACATGCACACACACACACATATATATATATATATATATATATATATATATATATACATGCACACACACACATATATATATACATGCACACACACACAGATATATACATGCACACACACACACATATATATACATGCACACACACACATATATATACATGCACACACACACACACAGATATATACATGCACACACACACACATATATATACATGCACACACACACACATATATATACATGCACACACACACACACACATATATACATGCACACACACACACACACATATATACATGCACACACACATATATATATACATGCACACACACACATATATACATATACATGCACACACACATATATATAATCTAACTATATATATGTGCATCTATATATATATATATATATATATATATATATATATATATATATAGATGCACATATGAAATGTGCCTAATCAAAGTGAATGTATATATGTGTGTGTGTGTGTGTGTAATCCATATGTACATGTGGATTACACACACATATATATGTGCTGGTTTGGGAGGGAGGGGGCCGCCGATACTCACCTTCCGAAGACGCCGATCGTTGCCTAGCGACGCTGCGATTCCGGTCGGCTTCACCTGGCGCACTACGCATGCGCGGACCGGGAAATGACGCGGCCTCCGGCCGCGTCATGAAGAGCGGGGCGGGAAGATTCCAATGGGCTCCCCCGCTCTTCAAATCGATAATGCCGCCCATTAGGGCGTTAAGAAGGGAGCGAGGCGGGGGGAGCGCGGCTCTGGGGACACCGCCCTGCAGACAAGAACGCCCCACAGACAAGAATCATGTAAGTTTATAAAGTGTTTTATTCACCTTATATAAAGCCCTATTAGGTCAGGCAGGGATGGTTCGGGAGCTAGTTAGGGTCTGTAGGGGCAGGTAGTGATAGTTTAGGGGCCATAGATTAGGTGACAGGTTCCCTTTAATAGATTCAATCAGTTCTTTTTGTTGGTAATAAAACTGCTTGATAATTGTTTCTGTCATATGCTTATAGATGTGTGATAAGTAGACTCTTCTACAACTGGCAAGTAGAAAATTTGAAGCAATTTTCACAGTAACTGTATATGCAAGTTAAGGTAAGTATAGAACTCTAGATGTTTTTTTTTATTAATGGCTTCTCTAAATACTACACTGTGTGCACATTTAGACAGGTTTGCAATGGTAAAATACCGTATTTTTTGCTTTATAAGACGCGCCTGATTATAAGACACACCCCCAAATTTGGCGAAGGAAAAAATATTTTTTTTATGTTAAATGGGGTCCATCTTATAATGCTAGTGTCCACCTTACAATCAGTATATTTGTCCTTCATCCTTGTGTATATATATATATATATATACCCCATCCTGGAATATATATCCCCTCATGCTAGTATGCTGTATATGGCCCCCTGTGATGGTACATAGCCCACAGTGACGGTAAATAGCCCCCTTTGATGGTACATATGCCCCAGTGATGGTACATAGCCCCTAGTGATGGTACATAGCCCCCCCATCCTGGCTATAGCCCCCAGTGATAGTACATAGCCCCCTATCCTGCATATGGCCCCCAGTGATAGTACATAGCCCCGCATACTGGATTTGGCCCCCAGTGACGGTACATAGCCCCTATCCTGGCTATGCCCCCCCATCCTACACTCACCCCCACGTCCTGCACTCACCCCTCCATTGTGTATATGGCCCTACATGCTGCACTCACCCCCTCGATTGTACACATGCCCCCCCTGCCCTGCACCCATGTGGCGCCCCACTACGTAGGTGCCACAAAAGGGGTACTACACCCAGAAAAGCGGTGTAGTCACCCCACTGCAATTGAAAGAAAGCAGTGATGGGCGAGTCCTAAATTACTCAGAATCGCTTGACTCTAGCGAGTCCGAGCCCGGGACTCGCTACTCGTTGCGAGTCTAGCGAGTCCAATGTTAATGAATGGGGAAGCGAGTAATAGCGAGTAGTGTGCGATTTACAAATCGCAGATGTGTCTCGGAAGTTTCAGCCTGAAGCAATCCTAGTTTTGTCAGAGACTCTGACAAAACTAGGATTGGCATTGATGTGCATTGGACTCGTTTACTGTGCAAGTAATTGCTGGGAAACTCGCACAGATAAGAGTCCGGCTGTCTGCTCTGTGTGCAGGCTGCCGCAGCTCCAGGGTCCTAGAGCCCGCCTGCTCTTCCTGTGTGTAGCAGAGCTGAGATTGTTCTCAGTCTGCTCATCCCTGTGCATAGACATCTATATCTATGCACAGGGGATGTAGCAGAGAGGACATCGCGTTTTGGACTACTTCCGACGGAAGAGGATTTTTTTAATTAAAGATGGAGTCCCTAATGGCTTTTTTTTTTATTTCTAATAAAAAAAATTTCTCTGTGTTGTGTTTTTTTTAAAACAATTTAATAGAAATTCATGGCGGTCATGTCTAATATTGGCGTGACCGCCATAAATTTCGGGCTTAGGGCCAGCTGATAATACAAAGCTGGCCCTAACCTCTTTATTACCCAGCGTGCCACCACCACCAGGGCCGCTGGAAGAGCGGGGTTCAGCGCCAGAAGAAGGCGCTTCAATAAACGCGCCATCTTCTGGGGCGGCTGCGGGCTGCAATTTGCAGCGGGGTGTGCCCAGAAAGCTTGGGCATCCCTGCGCTGCGGATTCTAGGCCCCAGCTGCTTAGCTGTACCTGGCTAGACATAGAAATTGCGCGGAGCACCACGCATTTTTTTTTATTATTTCATGAAATTCATGAAATAATAAAAAAAGGGCTCCCCTATATTCTTGTGTCTGACCAGGTGCAAATAGGCACCTGGGGGTTGGGGGCAGCCCGTCGCTGCCTGCTGGATCCGGCGTGGTTCCAGAATCAAGCTTTCTGGGCACACCCCGCTGCAAATTGCAGCCCGCAGCCGCCCCAGAAGATGGTGCGTTCATTGAAGCGCCATCCTCTGGCGCTGAACCCCGCTCTTCCAGCGGCCCTGGTGGCGGTGGCACGCTGGGTAATAAAGGGGTTAATACCAGCTTTGTTATACAAGCTGGTATTAAGCCCGAGATTCTTAATGTCAGGCCACGTTTGACCCGGCCACTAAGAATCTCCAATAAAGGGTTAAAAAAACACAACATAGAGAAAAATTTTTATTAGAAATAAAAAAAAAAAGCCATTAGGGACTCCATCTTTAATTAAAAAAATCCTCTTCCGTCCGATGTAGTCCAAAACGCGATGTCCTCTCTGCTACATCCCCTGTGCATAGATATAGATGTCTATGCACAGGGAATGAGCAGACTGAGAACAATCTCAGCACTGCTACATCATCTCTGTGAGCAGGTGGGCTCTAGGACCCTGGAGCTGCGGCAGCCTGCACAGAGCAGACAGCTGGACTCGGCTCACAAAGTAACAGCAGTTACTTTGCGAGTTTCCCTGGGATTACTTGTACAGTAATCAGACCAATGCAAGTCAATGGCAATCCTAGTTTTGTCAGAGTCTCTGACAAAACTAGGATTGATATTGATTTGCATTGGACTCGTTGCTGTGCGAGTAATCGCTGAAAAACTCGCAGAGTACCGAGTCCTGCGAGTCCCTTACTACTCGCCGAGTAACGAGTCCTGGCGAGTAGACTCGCCCATCCCTAAAAGAAAGAAAACAAAGAAAAAGGAAGGAACATAAAGAGGGTTCCATCTACAGCCAGACATCCCAATTGCAGCACCCAAAGCATTTGCCATTATAACATCTGTTGAACTGCTGTGCTGTATGACTTTGGCGAAGTATTCAGTAAAGCTACCCGGCGAAGTGAAGTTCAGACTCTGCTGCATCCTTTCTGCATAAACTGTTTACCTTACAGCATCACTGCCCCGGTGGTTCAGTCCCGCCTGCGGGGACTAATCCATCTCAGCTGCAATACCATCAACCACCGGAGGAATGTGGCGGCGCTTGTGAACATCACCAGACTCAGCAGGTGGCGTCACGAAGACAAAAACTTACTTCCATATTGATTTCCCCTTTGCTTTATTCAGTTGACCACCAGGGCCACGGCCTCGGGCAAGCCACCCATGACATCCCACACAGACCCCGAAGCCGCCTGAGGGCTGAGTACCCGAGCCCTGGGGCGCGTCACTCACCCACTCCATTGTACAAAGGCCCCCCACCTCCTGCTGTCACCCCCTTCATTTTACATATGCCCCCCATCCTGCATTCACCCCTCCATTGTACATATGCCCCCCACATCCTGCTGTCACCCACTCCACTGTACACATGCTCCCTTTCCCCCGTCCTGCACTCACCCCGCCACTCTTATATGTCCCCATGCTGGCGCACAGCAAGTAAAATAGAAAAGCCGATTACTTACCTTCCAGTGATCTGTGCTCCCAGTATCACCGCCAACTCCCTGTCTCTGTGCTGCCCGTCATCTTCCGATCATATGACCAGGACATGGTCGGGGGCATGTGTACAATAGAGGGGTGAGTGCAGGATGGAGGGCATATTTACAATGGAGGGGGTGACAGCAGGAAATGGGGGGGCATATGTACAATGGAGGGGTGAGTGCAGGACTTGGGGGGAGGAATATGCACAATGGAGGGAGTGACAGCAGGCTCCAAAAATATGCACCACCTCCCCCGTCCATCTCCCAATGCAACTTCAGCACTGAGAGGTGGACAGCGGCGGTTGCAGTGCATATTAAATGAGCTGGTGCATGTGACCTCCCGCTGTCTCTGCAGCCAGCAGCCAGCAGCCAGCCTCCTACAGCCTCCTCCAGCCCCCAGACACTGCTCCAGATATCCCCCCACTTTCCCCCAGCATTTGGGTGAACAAAAGTGCTTCTTATAATCTGAAAAATACGGTAGTTTGAAAAGTAAGAGGTGATTTTTATATCTTTTTGATCGCTATACTTAGTAAAAATATTGAAAAAATTCCATTGTGTACAGTTTTTTCACAAACACTGACTCTACAGGCTTTTTTTTTGCACCATAATACTTTGACTCCTTTGCGTAACCTTTGCTTCAGTACCTGTAGGGCATTCTATGCACTTGAAGGAATGCTATGAGAATTAAGAATTTATTCTCAATGAACTTAAAGGGAACCCATCAGGTCCTCCATTCCCCCAGTAGCACCAGCAGTTGTGAGCATATACTGTATCTATATTCCCTGCCTAATAGTCCCTTCATGTATTTGCATACATAAACAGATCTTTAGAAAAAGTAAATCTAAAGTCCGTTTATAATATACAAAATAAGATTTTGACTAGTCAAGAGGGCGTTGCATCCCTGACTATTCAGCTTACTTAGCATGTTATTATGCCCCTGTGTCATGTTGCTTTAGAAAATCATGTCTTTGTCAGTGCTATATAAAGCCATGTGTTACATCTGCCGTAGCCACGGCGCCTCTACAGCAGGGAGACAGGTGGCTGCGGCGCAGTTATCCCTCCTGCCGTTCCGCAGCATCTGCGTGGGCTGCATTGGATGCTTCTTGCTCCCAGGGCCTGCACACACTTTACAAGTATCCTAGGAGACCACTTAGGCCACATGCGTGACATGCCCCCACTCCTTAAAGGGTCAGCATGCTCTACCTGAAAATGCTTCTCAGCCTAAAGCTGAGAAACACAGATTAAATAAGGCGCCTTCCCCATTTGGAAGGTGCCTGAGCAATGTGGTCCAAGCTTTTTACATGATGCTAATTCTCAGGTCCTTACCAGTTTTTATGCCAGTTTTTATGCCTTCCCAAATATGTGTCCCTAGTTCTGCTAACTCATAAGCATCCATCTGAACCACCCTGCTGCCACACCATCTGAACCACATCAGTCAGACCGCACCCTTTGCATCAGTCCTGTCGCAACATGTGAACCAGCCTGTTGCTGCACATCTGCACTTGTGTTCAGCCTTCCAGGCTGCACCTGCTCAGAGACTGAGTCAGCTTTCATGGCATTGAGACCCCCGGGAGTTGCACCTGGTGACTACCTACAAGCCTAAGCCTAACCTCTATATCGCGAGGCTCAGCAGAAGACTTGAGCAGCTAGCCTGAATGGCTATCAAGTGGCTATTGGTGTCTTGGCCAAGTCGGTTCACTCCTGGACACTCACCTTTACAAGCATTAAACCATGCACACACAGCTTTGTTCCCTGCAGCATTGAGCTTCACTGACACCAGCTGTTTTGCATCCCTGCTTCAGACAGGCGTAGTGCACATGATCCGAAGTGCGGACCATTCTAATCGAGAGCAATTAGCCTCCCTGAAGCTGGCACACATACAACCGATGTCAGAGAAACTCAGTGCTGAGAGGAACAAAGCTGCCAGTATGTGTGGCTTTGTATAGTGCTGGCAAAGACGCCAGGTGTTCTAAAGCATGTAATCACACTCATAGGGACACAATACCATGCTAAGCAGGCCGACTAGTCAGGGAATTAACACCCCATTGACTAGTCAAAGCTGTATTTTGCATATCATAATCAGTCTTTAGAAATACTTTTTCTAAATATCTGTTTATGTATGCTAGTATATGAAAGGACTGCTGGTGCTTCTAGTTGCTCGAAGGACCTGATAAGTTCTCTTTAACTATGAGGCTCAAGTATGGTCAATGTGTGGTGATCTGAAAGTTCTCTCTTTGCTCCTTGGGTAGCAAGGTGGATACACAGAGTACTTTTATATCTGGGGGCTGTTGTGGACATTATCCTGTATATAGGAAAGATTTTGGATCCATCGTACTGTATATAGGGGATGCTCAGACATAATACTGTATATAACGAGCTTTTAGGGCATATTACTTAGCTGAGGGTGACATCAAACTGTATGTAGGGGATCTGTGAGTCATTATACTTTATATAGAAAGCTGTGAAGGCCATCAGCTTTCTGTGTGGGTTATTATACTGTGCAGGATGCTTTCTATGTATAGAAAGGTATGGAGAACTATCATATTTTGTGTGCAAGTATTAGGGAGACATCATACTGTGTGTGGGGTGACGGCAGTAGGGGCTATTGTGCTGTTTAGAGTGATTTGCATGAGACATCATTCTGTATATAGGGAGCTTTGGGGGTCATCATATTGAGCATGGGTTGCTGTGAGGGACAACCTACTTTGTGTTGTGCAGTGTAGAGGCTATCACAGACTGTAGAGAGACATCATATTGTGCTTAGGTGCTTTGTGTGCCATTGTAAAGTATTGAGGAAGCTGTCCACTCTTAGTATGTATAGCCCCATCCCTTATTATGTGTTGTCCTTATTTATGTATAGTATCATCGTTTACTACAGAGTGTCCGCTATTATTGATATTCTGTCCCATAGTACATACTGGTCTTTGCACAGAGTGTATTGTATTGTATTTTCCATTTAGTCTTTATATATTTTGTAATTTTAGCAATATTGGTCTTCGGATAGTGTGGTTTTATATGTACGTAATATTAAGTACTGGTATAGTAGCCTCCTGACGAAGGCATCCACCGAAACGTGCATAGGGTGTGGCGCAATGCCAGCAATGAGAGAGACCCACATAGCTAAGAAGTTTTACTGAAATTACTTCTCTATATAAGACTTACTGTATATCAATGGTTTAACACTGGAGCTAGCGTATGGGTGACCACTATCTCTATGGTCGTTGATGTTTTGTTGCTGGAAGCCTTGGCGAAGTACCGTGTTTAACTTCACCCATCGTGAATTTTGTTAATGTTAATAATGTTATAAGGCTCAGTGCTACATCTATTTAAAAGGATAGGCACTCTAGGTCTAGGAGTCCCACTTTATACTCTGATGGTTGTTGTGGTGTGGGTCCTGCTAGTTTTAGGAAACCAGCGCTCAATGAGGTAACTACACTGAGATTTTCTTGGAAGGGTGGGGGAGGGGCAAGACATGCACTGGAGGCTAAATGCTAAAGAAAATTTTTTATTATTACTATGATTTCCAGTGATTACAAAGTAAAGTTTATTAAAATTTTCAATTTAAAACTTTGGTTTAAAAACATTTGAGGATGGAATGTCTCAATTGTGCTGTTCCTTTTTTAAGGTAAAAAATATAATATATATGTCTTTTTAGCAGTCCTGAATTTTCTCACTGTCTTGAGGCATCAAAGTAGTGCTTCATAATCCTTCTGATGCCCCCTTCTGTGTAAAAAAGAAAAGGGAGGGCTTTTTAATGATTTTGGGGGAACTGGTTCTCCCTCAGGGGTATGTGTTCAACAGCTATTTAGTATAGTGGTACTTAATACTTTAAATTGGTAATGTAACTGGGTACCTGTAGTCCATACGAATGTGCTGCAATGGATACCTTTTTCTTTATGCTGCTGTTTTGCTGATGATTAACCCCTGGATTTCCGCTTGGACTAAGAGGGGGAGGACAACAATCAAATTAAAAGAACACTGCTTTCAGTATAGACTAGGAGTTTTGCAGGTACCTGTGGATTATCGTGCTTGAAGCACCTTTCCTTTTCCTATGGTGATTTCAGTGTTGCTTTTTGTATAGGAGATTGGGCTGCAAAAAAACTGGATGGTTAGTCTAACACCGACCTTTGCTTTGTGTTACCAAATAGTTAACCTACTTTCAATGTATCTGCCTCCAAGTGGTGCTGCTGTTTCAGCTGATCAAACCGCAGGTTTGCAGGACTAAAGCGCTCACACACCAAACGCGATCGGTTCGTGTATGCAGCTGTAGTACTATCAATTACTTACTATGTGCTGATATCTGGGGTGTTGCAGTCCGAGGTCCTCTTAGGGTGATGCGCCGTGGCCAGTGGCGCACACCCGGTCTCCTTGCGTGTCCGCGTCCGCGTCTCCGGATGTTGACACCGGAAATGACGTGACGGCAGAGCGGCACACAGGATTCGTTCTCCCTTGCAACGTCAGTGCTAGGAGGGCTGCACTACGTCGGTCTGGATTGGTACGCAGTTGCTTAGCACAGGGTGGGCGGGATCAACGCGTTTCGTTGATCACGGTCAACTTTCTCAAGATACCCGCCCCCTGTGCTGTGACTACATTATATCCTCCCCTCCTCTGACGTTTGCTTGCCTGATTGGTTGGAGCTGAGGAATGTTTATATTCTCAGATATCATTCATATGTTTTGATCTTCTAGTTCTTGTCTTAGGGGACTTTTCTTTTTATAGTGATGCTGCTATATTTCCATGGCTTTATTCTTTTCCACAGTATCTATGGAGAATTAGGTCTAAGGTTTAGAAGAAGAAGGATATATTTGTCTTAGGTTCCTTACTGCTTATTTAAAACCAAATAGCTCTGCATCCTGATTAAGACCATTGGGGGCAAGGGTGTCCAGCTGATATATCCATTTTGTTTCTGCCCTGGACATCTTTTCAATATGGTTGCCTCCTCTCCAACTTCTGTGAATTTGTTGTATTGCCAAAAAACATAAATTTTTTGTGCTTGATTGATGTAGTTCTTTAAAATGCCTACTTAGAGGATGCCCCTGAAAACCTTTTTTGATATTTCTCAAGTGTTCCGAAATGCGTTCTTGTAGTGTTCTAGACGTCCGTCCTACGTACATTTTGTTACAGGGACACCTGATAACATATATTACACTTTTAGTGTGACAAGTAAGGCATCCCTTAATTTGAAATTTCTGGTTATTATGCCTATCACCAACCTCAGTTGTTAAATTTATGGAGGTATTGGAAATTTTGCACACTGGGCACATTTTACAAGGTCTAAAACCTGATGGGAGGGGTCCACCTAGTAAGGTGCTATATGCACTCATTTGTGTGTTCATAGGTTCTTGCACAGTTGGGGCTATCAGCAAACTCAATGATGGGGCTCTTCTGTATACTAGTTTTGGTCTTTTTGGTAGCAAAGTTCCTATAATTTTATCCTGTTTTAAATGGTGCCAGTGTTTCCCAATTATTTTCCTAAACCTAGTAGAGTTAGAATGAAACTCTGTTATTATTGGGAGGTTGGCCACCTGTTGTTCAATGGAATCCTGAGTTGGTATCTCGATTTTTTGACTAAGCAGTTCAGTTCTGTCTTTTTGTCTCACTACTTCTAAGTCCTTTTTTAGTGAGTTGATTTTGTATCCCTTGCTCAAAAATTCTTTTGTCAGTTTTTGTACTTCGTATTCAAAGTCTACTTGGTCTGTACAATTTCTCTTAAGTCTCATGTATTGACTTTTGGGTATGTTATTTAGCCAACAGGTATGAAGTCCTTAAAAATACCAGCAGGGAACCTGATATTTGTGAGGAAGACGCCATTGATAGCCCCAAAAATACGAAACCAAATAAACCATGTAGAAAAATCAAAAGTAAACAAACCGCTTTACATAATTCCATCTATACTAAACAAAGGACAATAGGACCCCAGCTGAATATAAAACATTTTTTTCACAAGGTCCAAAAAGAAAATGTAAAAGAGGGACGAGGGGACGGAAACACACCAAGAAAGAAAAACAAGACAGAGAAGCAGAAAAAACAACCCAAAAAATCTTCAATTTGAGCAACTACAAACTAAGTCCTGCAGAAGAAAAGGTTCTGGCTAAAGGACTCAAGTTTGCTCCATCTAAAGAGGTGCTACCCTTTAACCTATTTATTTCGGTCAAGAAATTTTTGAGAAATCTAAGGCTGAAAAAGGATTTTTTGAAAAACAACACAGCAACGACTGTCAAATCCACATCAAATTTTCAACATTCAGGACTCTCAAGGACATCATCTTTTGACCCAGTAGGGGAACAGTCAAAGGCACTATCAACATTTGAAACCATGGTAACACAGGACATCAGAAAATTAAAAAAGAGAAATCTAAAATATGCAACCCAAAATTTAACAAAAGAAGAAAGAGAAGCTATCCGCTCATTACAGGACAACAAAAACATCATAATAAGACCGGCGGACAAAGGAGGATCAATAGTAATTTTAAGTAAAGAAAAATACAAGATTGAAGCGTTTAGGCTTCTAAATGATGGAGAAACGTATATCAAACTAAAACAAGACCCTACTGTTAAGTATGGGAAAGCTCTAAAGAAAATGGCTGAAAAAGCTAGAGACCTAGGCATCTTAACCGAAAAAGAGCTTAAATTTATTACCAACGACACTCCAAGGGTAGCAATGTTCTACTTTATCCCTAAAATCCATAAGGACTTGGTCAACCCTCCAGGTAGACCAATCATTTCAGGCATTGGCAGCCTAACTTCAAATCTATCAAAATATGTGGACAACTATCTGCAGAGCTGTGTAACTAAACTACCGGCTTATTTGAAAGATACTAAGGAGGTTCTAAATATTCTGAAACAAATTAAGTTCAAGGAAGACTACACTCTAGGCACCCTTGACGTCAGATCCCTATATACAGTAATAGACCATGGGAAAGGCCGTACAGCAGCAAGACATTTTTTGGATATATCCTCAGATCTAAATGAGCAACAAAGAGATTTTATTGAAGAGGGGATTAAGTTTATCCTATCACACAACTACTTCAAATTTGAAGACCAATTCTATAAACAAGAGATTGGAACCGCGATGGGGACGCGTTTCGCCCCAAGCTACGCAAATCTATTTGTAGGGAGATGGGAAAAGGATGTAATATACCCAAAAGGCGAAATAATAGGTGATTTACTACTATGGAAAAGGTATATAGACGATGTACTATTCATCTGGAAAGGCACGGACTATAATCTAAAAACGTTTTTGGAGCATCTAAACAAGAACGACTATGGACTGGAGTTCACAGCCACTGTTAGTAAGAACAAAGTCAGTTTTTTGGACCTTGAAATAATCAACAAAGGAACAGCCACACTTGCAACCAGGCTATTTAGGAAAGAAGTTGATTGTTGTAGCTTTATACCTATTGACAGCTGTCACCTACCCAGGTGGCTAAATAACATACCCAAAAGTCAATACATGAGACTTAAGAGAAATTGTACAGACCAAGTAGACTTTGAATACGAAGTACAAAAACTGACAAAAGAATTTTTGAGCAAGGGATACAAAATCAACTCACTAAAAAAGGACTTAGAAGTAGTGAGACAAAAAGACAGAACTGAACTGCTTAGTCAAAAAATCGAGATACCAACTCAGGATTCCATTGAACAACAGGTGGCCAACCTCCCAATAATAACAGAGTTTCATTCTAACTCTACTAGGTTTAGGAAAATAATTGGGAAACACTGGCACCATTTAAAACAGGATAAAATTATAGGAACTTTGCTACCAAAAAGACCAAAACTAGTATACAGAAGAGCCCCATCATTGAGTTTGCTGATAGCCCCAACTGTGCAAGAACCTATGAACACACAAATGAGTGCATATAGCACCTTACTAGGTGGACCCCTCCCATCAGGTTTTAGACCTTGTAAAATGTGCCCAGTGTGCAAAATTTCCAATACCTCCATAAATTTAACAACTGAGGTTGGTGATAGGCATAATAACCAGAAATTTCAAATTAAGGGATGCCTTACTTGTCACACTAAAAGTGTAATATATGTTATCAGGTGTCCCTGTAACAAAATGTACGTAGGACGGACGTCTAGAACACTACAAGAACGCATTTCGGAACACTTGAGAAATATCAAAAAAGGTTTTCAGGGGCATCCTCTAAGTAGGCATTTTAAAGAACTACATCAATCAAGCACAAAAAATTTATGTTTTTTGGCAATACAACAAATTCACAGAAGTTGGAGAGGAGGCAACCATATTGAAAAGATGTCCAGGGCAGAAACAAAATGGATATATCAGCTGGACACCCTTGCCCCCAATGGTCTTAATCAGGATGCAGAGCTATTTGGTTTTAAATAAGCAGTAAGGAACCTAAGACAAATATATCCTTCTTCTTCTAAACCTTAGACCTAATTCTCCATAGATACTGTGGAAAAGAATAAAGCCATGGAAATATAGCAGCATCACTATAAAAAGAAAAGTCCCCTAAGACAAGAACTAGAAGATCAAAACATATGAATGATATCTGAGAATATAAACATTCCTCAGCTCCAACCAATCAGGCAAGCAAACGTCAGAGGAGGGGAGGATATAATGTAGTCACAGCACAGGGGGCGGGTATCTTGAGAAAGTTGACCGTGATCAACGAAACGCGTTGATCCCGCCCACCCTGTGCTAAGCAACTGCGTACCAATCCAGACCGACGTAGTGCAGCCCTCCTAGCACTGACGTTGCAAGGGAGAACGAATCCTGTGTGCCGCTCTGCCGTCACGTCATTTCCGGTGTCAACATCCGGAGACGCGGACGCGGACACGCAAGGAGACCGGGTGTGCGCCACTGGCCACGGCGCATCACCCTAAGAGGACCTCGGACTGCAACACCCCAGATATCAGCACATAGTAAGTAATTGATAGTACTACAGCTGCATACACGAACCGATCGCGTTTGGTGTGTGAGCGCTTTAGTCCTGCAAACCTGCGGTTTGATCAGCTGAAACAGCAGCACCACTTGGAGGCAGATACATTGAAAGTAGGTTAACTATTTGGTAACACAAAGCAAAGGTCGGTGTTAGACTAACCATCCAGTTTTTTTGCAGCCCAATCTCCTATACAAAAAGCAACACTGAAATCACCATAGGAAAAGGAAAGGTGCTTCAAGCACGATAATCCACAGGTACCTGCAAAACTCCTAGTCTATACTGAAAGCAGTGTTCTTTTAATTTGATTGTTGTCCTCCCCCTCTTAGTCCAAGCGGAAATCCAGGGGTTAATCATCAGCAAAACAGCAGCATAAAGAAAAAGGTATCCATTGCAGCACATTCGTATGGACTACAGGTACCCAGTTACATTACCAATTTAAAGTATTAAGTACCACTATACTAAATAGCTGTTGAACACATACCCCTGAGGGAGAACCAGTTCCCCCAAAATCATTAAAAAGCCCTCCCTTTTCTTTTTTACACAGAAGGGGGCATCAGAAGGATTATGAAGCACTACTTTGATGCCTCAAGACAGTGAGAAAATTCAGGACTGCTAAAAAGACATATATATTATATTTTTTACCTTAAAAAAGGAACAGCACAATTGAGACATTCCATCCTCAAATGTTTTTAAACCAAAGTTTTAAATTGAAAATTTTAATAAACTTTACTTTGTAATCACTGGAAATCATAGTAATAATAAAAAATTTTCTTTAGCATTTAGCCTCCAGTGCATGTCTTGCCCCTCCCCCACCCTTCCAAGAAAATCTCAGTGTAGTTACCTCAGTGAGCGCTGGGTCCATCACCCTTAAAATAAAACCTACTAGCATCAAGGCACAAAAGCACAGGTGTACTTAGGACCTCCTAGCAGCATAACTATTGTGGGTACCCCCATATCAACACTCCCTGAGTGGGGAAACCAGCTTGCTCCACTGGAAAAAAACACTATATATATATATAAATAGTTTTAGGAAACCACCCATAGATGATAAGGCCCTTGAGTATACTCAAGACTAATTTGGCTACTGGCCATATAAGAATAATATAAGAAAAAAAGGACCCACACCACAACAACCATCAGAGTATAAAGTGGAACTCCTCGACTACCATTTTATTATCCACTTCTTAACCCCCAACTTTTTTAATACTTGTATGGTGATATTTAATAATGTGTATGAACTCTTCCTGATCTACTATATAATCGTCTAATTCTGCCTGTTTGTCTCTTTCTCTGTAATGGAAATCCCGCGTCGCTGATTGGTCGCACCCAACCGGCCACGACCAATCAGCCACAGGCACAATCTATCCGCGAATTGGCGCGGAATTTGAACCATGTATGCCACCGCTTCTGTCAGCAGATCAGTGGTGCGAGTAATCTCCTGCCGCACGGAGGTCAGCGGCAACGCAGCCAGGAGATGACCGGCGCTATTCGGTCGTCTCCCAGCTGCTCACAGTGAAAGTACCCTGACAGGCGCTAGCGATCTTGCTCACTGTGACATGCAGCAGCAACCAGGCCCCCGCTGTGAGATCGCTGATTGTGTCAGAATGAGGGTACCGTCACACTTGGCCGGCGCTCCAGCAATCACTACAACAATACGACCTGGTAGGGACTTCCAACGGTAGCCGTGAGTCATCTCCTGTCGCACGGAGGTCAGGGGAGACGCAGCCGGGAGATGTACCCTGACCGCCATATTGGAACATCCAATTTATGGGTATTCCGATATGGCGATCAGGATTCAAATCCCTCGCAAAGCTGCACGGGACAACAACCAACGACCTCGATACTACACCCTAGAGTGACAGAGTCCCAACGACAGCCATATCGTTGCTGCATCGCTGGTGAGATCTGACTGTTTGACATCTCACCAGTGACTACGTAGTGACGCTCCAGAGATCCCTACCAGGTCGTATCGTTGTCGGGATCACTGGAGTGTCGCCAAGTGTGACGGTACCTTACTGATCGCTCATTGAATTATTCTTAAATCTTCATAAATAAACTACATATATATTCTAGAATACCTGATGTGTTGGAATTGGGCCACCATCTAGTATTTTAATAAACATCTCAAAAAGGGTTGCACCTAACAAGTTATAGTGCCTATACTTCTCTATATATATATGCATTCTACTTAAAAGGAGCTTGTCTCTTTGCCCTGGCCCTGTTTATTGTACAAACTGCAGCTTTACAGTTGTACAGTTATGTACAGTATGGTGTTGGTTACAAGAAACCATAAACGGTTTCTTTGATCATTATACTGCTGTGCATAGTATTCAGAAATAAGAGATCTTGTAAAAGCTGGGTGCTTGTATAATCACAGATATACATATATGTGTGATTTTTCATGTAAACAATCTCCTGAGATTTTATCTCCCCCTGCTGGTTATGTCACCTCCTTTCTGTGTGTGACTCATTTTTGAACCTTTAAAGGGAACCTGACCTCTAAAAATCACCCCCAGCCTATTAATACCTGTCCCTGCACCATCATTATGCTATTATACCTTTGTGTAAAAATTGTGTGCTTTGAATGTTTATAAAAGTACTTTATATACCTCTAGATCTGCGGCTTCTGATGTCTTGAGAAGTCACACAGGGCGTTCCCTGTGGCTTCTTTCCCCCGCCTGTAGTGCAATCATTCATGCCCCGATGGGCGTGATAATCCTTGTGGAGCATCATCTCCCCCCTCTATGGGCGCAGATTGGCAACAGGCTGTGCTGAATCTAATATGAGTAGGTGACAAACCACACAATGCTGAAGAGTTGTGGACAGCTCTGAAAGAGCAGGCAGATCTGTGGCTCACACCGCTGAACCTACAGCCAGGCATGGTCGTGTGTGACAATGGCTGGAACCTGGTGGCGGCTCTGAGGCGAGCTCACACATGTACCATGCCTGGCCCATGTGCTCAACCTCGTGGTTCAGTGGATTCTTAAATCCTACCCGGCACTGTTGGATCTGCTTGTCAAAGTACGCTGCCTGTGTGCCCATTTTAGAAAGTCACCTACTGCTTCGACCGCCCTTGCTGGGTTTCAGCAGCGTTTGCAGCTTCTGGCTCACAGACTGGTGTGTAATGTCCCCACGTGTTGGAATTCAACACTGAAGATAATGGTAAGGATTTGTAAGCAGAAGAGGACAGTTGTTGACTACCAGCATCAACAAGGCCATCGGTATTCAGTTATTCAGTTTAGAATCCACACATAAGACTTCAGGAGTAGACATGGATGTCCGACCATGTACCATCCTCCAAAACTTTGAAGATTCCACCAAGATGGTGAGCGGTAATGACACCATCATTAGCATCACGATCCCGCTTCTCTGTCTTCTGAAACTCTTTCTGTTCAAAATCAAAGAGGACGCAGCATTGCAGTTAATGACTTCCGGTTTATTCACTGCTCTGTCGGCGCTCGGCAATCTCTGCCGGCGTCGGCAGAGTTCAGGCTGTGCAGGCAGGGTTCACCCGCGGTCATAGCCCGAGCTATGACCTGGAGTGAACCCTGACTGCACACTCAGTTGTCAGCCTACTCCCGCTCTGCATAGACAAATTTCATTACATGCACCAGTTTACATATGCACAACTATCTATCTCGTATGTATGGGTCTGTTATTTCGCTTCACAGACACCTAACGTTAACCATGTATACACTATATGTGCACATAGATCATTTACAAATCAGGTTTATTGAGAATTCTTATGTATAGTTATACCACAAAGTTTGCCTCAATATTCTTACTCCAAGATACAATATGGCACTATGATGTCATTATAGACAAAAATGCTGGAGTGGTATTTCCCCTATTAAGCTGGGCTTACCCAACATAAAAAGTCTTTTTAGGGGCTTATAGGTAACTTGTATCATAGTTACCCACATCATTTTGATCTAATAATTAGAGGAGTTTTTCAATCTCCGTCCCAAGACGTCTATTTAGTCACCAGTAGCCTCAGGTTCAGAGGTTCCATACATAAGAAACAATCAATACCTGCTTAATGGTGCTGCCTCAGAGACCCAGCGTCCTCCCCTACAGCCTGTTTTGATTATCTCTAATTGATAATCGAAACAGACTGTAGGGGAGGACGCCGGATCTCTGAGGCAGTGCCATTAAGCAGGTATTGATTGTTTCTTATGTATGTGTCGAGCCCCATGCTTTGGGGTACTCGGGTATCAGGCTCCAAGGGGTTAACGCTCCTGTGTCACGGGGAGTGGTGGCCGGGCCTGATCCCATGTCCTGGGGAACTTCTTTGAAAAAGGGTATATTTACAGGGGATTATATTTACAAGTTGTCGTGACGCCACCTGTAGTTTCTGGTGAGGAGTCACCAGCGCAGCCATAGTCCACCGGAGGTAGATGGTATCGCGGCTAGTTGGCAAAGTCCTCTACAGGTAGGCCTGATATACCAGAGGAAGAGCAGCTATTGGTCAAGGGGAGTGTCAGGTTGGACTGTGCCGGCCCCTTAAGTCACAGGGGAGGAGTACACCTAGTGCACCGCTGATTGGTCACATAAATACGACTATTGTAATGTGCTCACGAGTGAGCCCGGTGGTCAGCTGACAGGAAGGGAACACGGCGATGGCTCCAAGATACAGTATGCCTGGACGCTGGATGCCCGTCATCAAGCAAACTGTTAAATTCTAAATTTAAGGCTGTGTTCACACACTGCGTATTTGCTGCATATTTTTATGTGAGTGTTCTTGCAGTTTTTGTAGCCAAAACCAGGAGTGGCTGATTAAAACCAGCAGTGGGATATTAAATACAGAAATGGAGCACTTGTTTCTAATTGACTTTTACTCTGATTGATCCTCTCCTTGTTTTGGCTACAAAAACTGTGTGAACGCACCCTTAAATCTTTTCTGCATTGCTAAAAATGCTCTTTCTCAATGATATGGAAAACTATATTTCTGGACAAAGATCTGGTCTTCACAGATAATTTAAAATTAATTTGATTAAAATTGTTATTTATTTTGAATAAAAATTACATTTACAAGGGTTAGATACAAATAAGAGATAAAAGAAATATGTGCAGTGACTCATTACTAAAATAGTAAATACTTCACCCTTTAAGGGGAAAGATAGAAAATTACTAAAATTCTGGCACAAAGTAAAAAGACTTTTGCACGTGTATAAAGCAAAATAATACTGCATATTGCAGAATCAGTTTTAATGAACAATTTTCAGAATTTCAAGGATGATTTTTATGCCCAAAAGATCAATGTGTTGTTCTCATACTGATAAGTCAGCATTTTTCCTTCACTTAAACTAGAAGTCTTTGTTCTAAATCATTGTTTTTCAAAATATTTGTATAGTTGGACAGAGAAATGTGCAAAACTGTATAATTTGTGGTCATAAGAACAGAACTATTGATTAAGCTAAGCAATATTGGCAATTTATAAATTATAATGGCTACTTTGATTATTGTCTTTGATTATTGTCTGTCTTTTTTTAATACATACAACCCTTTTAACAAATAAAGATGAATAACAATTAATATCTTTTTAAGACATGGAAGTACGCTATTTGCAAATAAACATAAAAATATAAAAATGTAGAACCATAGAACAGAATTTCATAAACTGGTTTGAGAAATGAGTTGAAGATTCCCCTAAGCTTGCAAGCTGTCTCCTGTGGAACCCATCCATCATGAAAGGATCCCATTTATTTATCTTAGGCCAGAGTCACACTGTAACTCATGTGAAGATCACATCGCACTGCAAGGAGGGACCCTAGGCAAAGAAAAGACGTGTCACTGCAGAGGCAGGCACATCTTGGGATTGTTGTACAATGCAGCAGCACCGTGTTCCATGTGCCTGGATTCTGCACTTTTTAGACCTGATGGATCCACCCCAAGACATGCCAGCTCTGGAGGAGCTAATTTTCCCTACCACTCCCAGGACCGAGGGTGCTTCACTGCAACCAGAGCAGCTCGCAGAGTAGATACCCACATATATGAGCTGGAGTACGACTGTGCTTCCTGCATTGCAGCAATGTCAGGATCCAGTGCTGGTCCCGCATGCCTGAAGAGGTCCCACCAGAATGGAGCTTAGTGTCAGGAGGGGAGCCATTCCTTATGCCAGCCTGGACCACCACAGGTTGGGGGCCGGATCTTGCAGGATGCCTGGCCTTATTAAACCTGCAGCTAGTGGTTTGACAAATCAAGGAGGAGGAGGACAATGAGGAGGCAGTAGTGGAAGAAATCCCCCTAACCTCTATCATCAAGTATCCTTATAGGCATGAACCACCCCAGCCCTTGTCATTTCTGGAACAAAGAAGACACTAAGATGCCCTCGCCTGAGAGTGGTTGCAGGGGTCAAAGTGTAACATCTTTGAGGAGTAATGTACCCAGGGCCGTGTGATGATCTTCTTCCAGCAGAGGGGGTTCGGGTTCCTAGCTGAAGATGGGATTGGTGACTGGTGCTATGTCAACCAGTCCTCCCTTGCTGAATAATCATCTGCCTTCACGACTCCCCACCCTGTATGTTGGGGAGGTGGTCACCTACATGAAGGTAAAGTGCTGCAATGGGTGGTTCACGGTAGGGGTCACTACCACAGAGGATGTCCAAAAGTGGCTGCAGGAGAGTGACATGGAGAGGATGAAGTGTCAGATGCTGGCCAGGCCTGACCATGTTAGCTAGCTGTAGTGAAACCCACATGGGCCAGAGAGCTTGAAGATCCGGTCAGGGTTGTCTGAGGCCCTCCGGAGTGTGCTAGAGGGGGTGGGCATCCCCAAAGTCGGATGACTTCACTGCCGGATTTCCTGATGCCCCCTCCCTGCTCTCCCGCTGCTTCTCCGCTCAATCCTAAGTTAGGACTGGACGGGGAGTGCAGAACCAGGGAGCGGGGAGGGGGCATCAGGGAGCGCAGCACAGAACAGAAAAGCCGGTAGTGAAGTCTTCTCATCGCTGGCTTCCCCGCCCGGGACCTTCGCTCCCCGCTCCCTTGTGCTGCGCTCCTCGCCTGGCCCTAACTCAGGTTTGAGGCGGAGGATCGGGCCGACAGCTTTTAAACAATCACGCACGCATTTCAGCCTTACCCTCAGCCCCCAGACTGCTGTATAGGGTCCAGCAGAGATATTACTCGCATTTCCCATTGACTTATATTAGACTCGCTCCTCGTAATGAGTACCCGAGTATCGGACCTACTCGTTACAAGTATAGCGAGTCTGAATATTTCACTACTCGCTCATCCCTCTTCACTACCAATGAGTACTGTGTTTCACTGCTTAGAATTCTCTAACAATGTGGCCAACAATGATAACGCCATCATTTGCCTTGCAATACCACTTTTATATCTGCCTGAAAAAACTGCTGAGGCCATGATGGATGAGGTGGTGGGGCAAGAAGAACAGGGAACATTGACACCATTATCAGGACTGTTGTTCCCACAGATAGGTTTCTGTCTCGATAGGAGGCATGCACACAATTTTCCAGCCAGGAGACAGTTTCGTATGAAGAGGAGGAGGAACTGCCTGCATAGCAAGGTGGTAATAAAAACCCCTTTCAGACATTTCCCCATCCATATTTGTTTGCAGGGCAATTGACCTCTTACCACCATTTGGCTTCCATTTGCATCCTCCTAGCCCTTACTACGACCATTTTATAGCCATTTTTCTGCACTGAACTTTAGGTCCCCATTGACTTTTATGGGGTTTGGAGTTCAGGGTCAAGTGCAAGTCAGGTCAGATCCTCCCAAACTGAACTTGTTTTTATAGTAAATTCGGCATAACCAGTTGATCCCGAACACCCGAATATCCACGGGTCCCACTCGTGTCTAGCTGTAATGTTCCTGCCTGGTTGGACACATTCATTACACATGGACATACTTACCGTATATACTCGCGTATAAGCCGAGTTTTTCAGCCCAAAAATTGGGCTGAAAAGTACCCCCCTCGGCTTATACGCGAGTCAGTGCTGTATACCGATGTATACATCGGTACATACCGATGTATACATCGGTATACAGCAGCCCCCGCATCCCCAGTAATGCAGGGCCCCCCCAGGGTCTCTCCGGTCACCTGTAAAGCAAGCTATACTTATCAGTGTCCGCTCGCACCCGCCGCTGCCGACATCCACGATCCTCCATCTTCATGCGACTCCTCTTCCTGTTTCTGTGCGCGTCGCCGGCAATGACGTCATTCCCGGCGACGCGCACAGGAAACAGGAAGAGGAGTCGCATGAAGATGGAGGATCGTGGATGTCGGCAGCGGCGGGTGCGAGCGGGACACTGATAAGTATAGCTTGCTTTACAGGTGACCGGAGAGACGCTGGGGGGGGCCTGCATTACTGGGGCTGCCTGTATACTACCGCTGGGGCTGCTATATACCTCTGGGGCACTGTATACTACCACTGGGGCTGCTATATACCTCTGGGGCCCTGTATACTACCACTGGGGCTGCTATATACCTCTGGGGCACTGTATACTACCACTGGGGCTGCTATATACCTCTGGGGCCCTGTATACTACCACTGGGGCTGCTATATACCTCTGGGGCACTGTATACTACCACTGGGGCTGCTATATACCTCTGGGGCCCTGTATACTACCACTGGGGCTGCTATATACCTCTGGGGCACTGTATACTACCACTGGGGCTGCTATATACCTCTGGGGCCCTGTATACTACCACTGGGGCTGCTATATACCTCTGGGGCACTGTATACTACCACTGGGGCTGCTATATACCTCTGGGGCACTGTATACTACCACTGGGGCTGCTATATACCTCTGGGGCCCTGTATACTACCACTGGGGCTGCTATATACCTCTGGGGCACTGTATACTACCACTGGGGCTGCTATATACCTCTGGGGCCCTGTATACTACCACTGGGGATGCTATATACCTCTGGGGCCCTGTATACTACCACTGGGGCTGCTATATACCTCTGGGGCCCTGTATACTACCACTGGGGCTGTATATACTACCACTGGGGCTGTATATACTACTGGGGCTGCGTGTATACTACCACTGGGGCTGCTGTATCTACCTCTGGGACTGGTGTATACCACACTGCTGGGGGCTGTATACTTGTGCTAGGGTCCACCCTCGGCTTATACACGAGTCAATAGATTTTCCCAGGTTTTGGGGGCAAAAGTAGGGGGGTCGGCTTATACACGGGTCGGCTTATACACGAGTATATACGGTATTTGTATTTTAACAAATCCAATTGAGGAACTTATTATTATTCTGAAATCGATTAATTAAAATGTACAATTGTTCATGGCACAACCCCTTTACAAAAAAATTTTTTCATGTTTGGTATCTGCATAATCATACCAACTTGGTGAATCATAATCCCGGTCAGTTTTACCATGTAGTTAACATTGTAAATACAAAACCCCAAAAAACTTTGTGAAATTTTGACACTTGTTTTTAGAATTTCAACACACTGGGATTTTTTTTCTGCATTCCAGTAAATTACATAATATAAGGAGTGGAGTTATTTAAAAGTACAACTCATACCACAAAAAACTAGCCCTCATGTGGATGAAAAGATAAAAACGTTTTATAGCCCTTGGGAAAAGGTGAGGAAAAAATTGTTGTAAATGGGTAAATATACCGTAGTTAGTTTAAGTTTATTTTATTTGAAACTGATCAGTTTTAAAGGAAACATATATTTACATTTTGTATATTAGAATGGAAACATGACTTCAGTTGAAAAAAATTTTTTAGTTACTGTAATTCACAGTTTTGTCTGCTTGTAGGGTCTGCCATTCTAAATAGGGCCATGCAGGGTAATTAATGCATGAACAGCATACTGTAATTGATATTTAACTTTTATAAAGGGAATACCAATAATACAACTATTATTTTAGTTAAGGGTGCCTTCACACTGCGGCACGATTTGGTCCGGGGCTGTCCGGGATGACCTTGACAGCCGCGGATTGGATCAGCACACAGGACTGGAGGGCTAATATGCCCTCTGGTCCGGTGTGCAGCTGCATGCAGTACCCACTGCTGATAAGTCAGGACCGTGGCGCCGGGGTCCTGACCTGTCAGCGGCTGCAGCTGTGTGCGCTGCACACTGGACCAGAGAGCATATTAGCCCTCGAGTCCTGTGTGCTGATCCAGTCCGCGGCTGTCAGGGTCATCCTGGACAGCCCCGGACTGGATCACACCGTAGTGTGAAGCCGCCCTAACACTGAACATGCATTCAATCATTCAATCACTTATAAAGACGGACTACTTTCAACTGTAAGGATATGTGCGCACGTTTAGGATTTGGTGCAGATATTTCTGCAATATTGCTGAATCTCTTGGCAGGAAAAATGCAGCAGCAAAGACACACTTTTTTTGCAGTGTTTTAACTGCATTCTTGATGCGTTGTTGCCATACATTTTAGTGAAGATTTTTCCCATTCATTAGAAGAAGCTGCAGGCATTGATATGCAGCAGATTAAAGGTACCGTTACATGGCGCGATATCGTGGGCGATATCGCTGAAACAACACGGGTTGAGTGACATTGAAACGACATTGCAAGTGTGTCATTTTGTATACCCGCATTATTCAACTACGATAAATCACTGGATCAGAGTTGACAGGTTTACCAACATGTTGTAAAACCTGACGATATCAACTCAAGCAACCTGCTGCATCGTTCTGTGTGACACCATGATAACGATGTCGTGGACGTCTTTGCCCATTCACAGCAATTAGCAGGGATCGTTCGTGGGATTTACCTGCTCACAACATCGTTGGTGAGTTGTTCACGATATCTAGACGTGTCACATCTCACCAGCAATGTTGAAATGATGCCATAAATGACCATGCTGACATCGTTTCAATGTCGTGCTGTGTAATGATACATTTAGGCTCATGTGCCCACATTGCAGATTTGGTTGCAGAAATGTCTGCACCAAATGTGCATATCCCAAGAGGAAAAACTCTACAGCAAAAACAGGCATTTTTGTCATGATTATATGCACTTTTTCATGCGTTTTTGTCTTCATTTTTTATGAAGTCAATGAGAAAGGCTGGGGTCACATTTGCGTTACAAAATTCAGATCCTGATCCGGTTTTGAGCTGTTAAAAAGCTCAAAACCGGATCAGAACCGCAGCCCATAGGAGCCCATTATTTAAATCGAATTGCACTACATGCAATCCAGTTACCACATCCGGATTTGTTTTTGGAGCGGTTTGCAATCCGCAGCAGGATTGCTATAATGGGCTCCTATGGAAGCGCATGAGGCTGCCGCAGGGCACATGTGAATGCCTGCGGCAGCCGCATGCTTTGTTCATCCCTGCTGCCGCAGGGATGAACAAAGGGTTAATGTTATTAATAGATGTGGGCAACATGTCTCCAGGGAGTGCCCACCCTCCCTAGAGACATGCAGTCCACACAGGTCTGCATGTGAGGGGTTAATATGTGCTATTACTGTATTGCCGGCTATTCTCGGCATTTATAATTTTCTGAATGAAACCCGGCGGCTCCTCACTGTGGAGGAGATACAGTGCGTAATCTACAGTACATAATCTGGGCAATGCACCGCCATAGACCTAATGTTAAAGCTTTCAGGACCCTGGATAGCGGCAGATACAGTACGTAGATTATGTACTGTATCTCCTTCACAGCGAGGAGCCGCCGGGTTTCATTCAGAAAATTGTAAATGCCGACAATAGCCGGCAATACTGTAATTGCACATATTAACCCCTCACATGCCAACCTGTGTGGACAGCACTCCCTGGAGACATGTTGCCCACATCTATTATTAACATTAACCCTTTGTTCATCCCTGCGGCACCAGGGATGAACAAAGTATACGGTAACTGGACTGCTCCGGATTACACATCCTGAGCAATCCAGTTGCTGCATGCGGTGATAAAGACACATTTTTCCCAAAAATGTGTCTGAAGGCACTTGCGATTACAATTGCAATTAGCCTTCCTAATGTGACCCTAGCCAAAGACATAGACAAAAATGCAAAAAGATTTGACAAGCAGCAAAATCTGCAATGAAAAAATCAAAACCTTCACAACATTTCAGGATTCTCTCTGACTTTGCTGGCATTAGGATTTCCATGCATATTTATGAAATCTGCAAGCAAAAATGCATCTAAGGCTAGGGTCACACTTGCAGATTTTACATGCTTTTTTGGAGACCTGTGTTTTTAAAAGTGCATGTAAATATGCACCCATAGGCCCCCATGCAAAAATGCATGCCCTAATAGCAAAAACGCATGCCCCAATAGCAAAAACGCATGCCTAAAGTGCCATGCGTTTTTGGCATGCGTTTTTGCACTTCTCTGAGGAGCTGCCATCAAAAACTCATGCAATTCGCATGGTACATTAGTACCATTTAGTACCTGGCCTGCAGGATCCGTCAGAAACGTAGTTTCTGGCAGAAGCAGCGCATAGCGTTACTGGCATGTGACGCTATGCGCTGCCTGTCTATGGTTCCCTATGGCAAACTGAAGCATTGCGCTGCTCCACACACCAGCACAAGATGGATGCTTTTACAGAGCACCTAGGAAATGCTGTTTGCAGCGTTTTCCTGTGCGATCTGCAAAAGCACATATCCTAGGATTGTCTGTGGAGCCGGCGGCTGTGGTAAGCTACCGGTTACCATAGAGATCTATAGCCTAGCGGCACATAGAGTTACATGCCGGTAACGCTATGTGCTGCTTCTGCCAGAAACTAAGTTTCTGACAGATCCTGCTGGCTAGGGGCAGACGCAAGTCTAAACCTAGTTTTTGTCACAAATTTTCACTAAAAAATGCATAAAAATCGCAACAAAATGCAACATCTGCACACAGCTTTAGGCTAGGGTCATACTTGCATGCGTTTTTTAAGGTTGGTTTTGGCAGCCTGCGTTTCTGGGCTGCATTTTTGCAGTTAAGTCTGCAGCAGCCTTAAAAAACGCATGCAAAAACGCATGCGAAAACGCATGGTACCATTTAGTGCCATGCGTTTTCGCATGCGTTTCCCATAGGGCACCATGTTACAAAAACGCGTGCGTTTTTGAAAAAG
>JARQOC010000003.1:659402539-659414512 GCA_033576535.1 Allobates femoralis | reverse complement strand
TGCCGGTAATCTACGCACATTCTCATGGTCCCGTCCTTCTTTCTAACCAACACTAAAGATGCTGCCCAGGTTCTACAACTGTCTCTTATTACCCCTGCAGATTTAATTTCTTTGAGCATGTCTTTGGTGGTTTGGTAGTGAGCGGGTGGTAATGGTCTATACCTCTCTTTTATAGGCTGATGGTTACCTGTGGGTATAGTGTGCTCTACCCCTTTAATTTGCCCAAAGTCTAACGGGTGTTTGAATATCTGCTCATATTCTTTCACTACCCGGTATACTCCATACTTTTGTTGGGAAGGTGTAGAACTGGTACCCACATGTAGCTTTTGGCACCAATCCTCCAGCTTTTCCCCTGAGCCATTGTCATCCGCCTGACTTGATTGGTCCAAGGGCTCAACGGCTGTGATGGCATTATTATGAACCATGTACAATTTAGCCATAGTAGCATACTTTGGTAATGTGACCTCATCTTCCCCGCAATTCAAAAGGCATAATGGCACTCTTCCCCGGTGTACCTCGACAACCCCTCTGGCTGTTAGTATGCTGGGTCTACTGTCTGAGTACACGGGTTCTACCAGGGCTTGATAGTCTTGCCCTTTAATGGCTATTGCGGCTCTACACCAGACCAACATTTTAGTTTTGGGAGGTATTACAATGGGTATTGGATCACTTACTCGTACACTGCCGATCTCACCTCCGGATATTTCTACCTGTTGTTTCATCATCAGGGCTTTGATCTCTTTGTGCATCAGCCTCTGCTGTCCGGTTCTGGCAGTCTCGGCGATCTGCTGCAAGACAGTAATTACCTCGGAAAAACACTTTTCAATTACGTTAATTCCTCGTAACATTACTGGTTCACATTCTCGCCGGTTAACATCTATAATTATAATACCCTGGTTCTGCAATTCTACCTTCCCAATCTGAATGATCATTTCTCTGAGCCCAACCTGTGGTATTAGTTGTCCATTACTAGAACATACGTTCATTATAATGTCAGATGGACCACTATTAATGTCTGAATCAGCCCAGTACCTTTTGTATAGGACATGTGGTATTGATGTTATCTGGGACCCGGTATCCAACAAGGCACTAAAGGGAATGCCATCCAACACGATAGGAATGACCGGCTGTCCTCCCACGAATCCGTCATACCAGGCTGAAGGACCTTGAGAGTTTACTACAGGGAAGTGGCCCGCCTGCCCAAGGAATCCTCGTTTAAAGCACATTCCCGGGCAAAGAGACCTGGTTTCTGACAACGGCGGCAAATGGGCTGTCTATCTGGTTGATAGTGGTCGCAGGGTCATCCTTCTCTTTTCGCTTGGTACCTTCTGGGCCTCATCCACGGGACATCCTCCTTGCCGGTCACCAACTCGATCTTGGGAGCAGGCTTGGATCCTCGCAGCTCCTTGATGACTTTAGCCATGGAGATAATGGTGTCTGTCAGGGCATCTAGCTTTTGATTGAGGGCCTCATTAGAGATAGGCTCTCTGTGCTCAGCAGCAGTCTCTGACATGGCCGATGTCGCTGTTGCTCCTGGCTGCTGAGGTGCTGCTGTGGGACCTTGGGTGAAGTTCAGATCCCAGGGCTCCTCTATCTGCTGCAGATGGATGGTTCTATCTTTTAACTCAGCAACAGTCATTTCAGCATTCTGAATAATCATCATACTCAACTGCCCTCTGTGAGAAGGGGATAGGAGGCCCCTATAAACTGATCAATTAACATTTTATCAGCTCCCGGGGCTAAGGCAGGTTCTGCCAGTTTAAGTGCTTTGAGTGCTTCCTGCAAGTTTAAGGCATTGTCTCTTGCACTCTCCTTGGGCTTTTGTTGACATGCAAAGAACCTCACTTTAGCCTGGGTATCAGCACTAGACTCAAATGCTGCTTTTAGTCCAGCTACAAGATGCTCAACTGTGTCCTTGTCTGTGGCCAGCCAGGACGCTTCTTCCCGCTGCGCATTGCAGTTAACTGTCCAATAATCATTCCAACACGCTATGCTTCACTCAGGGGATACATCACATAGTAAGCTTTTATCTTTGTAATAAAGTAATTTAGAGTGTTAGTCTCACCAGAGTATTGGGGCAGCCACATTGCCCCCGGATTATAAGTCATCAGGAGTGGCATGATGGGTGCTGCTCCTTGCGCCGCTGCACCGTCAGGTGCTTCTCTATTTCCCGGCACTGCAGCTGTGCCGGCTGCTCCGCTGCTGCTTGTCGCCGCTGGCTGCGACATCCTGCACCCGCTTAGTTAAGGTCGACCCTCCTGTCTTCCGCTTCCGTCCGGATGTCTCACAAAGGTTCCGCGGTGCACCAGGGATTCTCTTCCCCGCCGGATGTCGTCAGCACAAGGGAGGAGGCTGGATTCGCGCCTCTGCAGGGTACCGCTCCCTTTCTTCCCGCGCATCACGCGCTTTGCAATGGCGGATTTTCAAAAATACAGTTTTTATGGCGCAGCTTAAAAACAGTTTTTCACATAAACCACGGCACACAATGCCTGTTTTACCGGGCGCGGTACATCCTGTTCGTGACCGCCAAGTTGTGGAGCCTACTGGTACGGGGTAGTCGATACCGGACCGGGGTACTGCTGGGGATGTCATGGAGGTCCTGGTCCAGACCGTGTCCCGGGTTCCACAAGTAAATGGGGGGATATTTACAGGTGAGTTTGTTGGGTTGTGGTCAGGGTGACCACCACAGCTGCAGAACCTCCAGGGATGATGTGTTGGCAGCTGGAGATGGAACGGCTCTACGCAGGTAAAACCTGGTTCCCCTTGGCAGTGAAAGTTAAAGTCTATGATGGATGCTATAGATGCTGCAGGATAGGGATGATAGTGGAGATAATAGGAACAGTTTGTGAGGGAGAGGTGAGGGAGAGCAGGGTTTGCAAGGATTATAATGGGGGTTGTAGTCGACACAGGCACTTACTTTGCAGTTGCAGCACTGGTTGTCTTGGTGCTCTATGAGGTATTGTAATAGGTGCAATTCACTTACTTTCCTGCTGCTGCAGCCTTGTCCCTCAGCTTGTGGTGAAAGCAGTGTTCGGCTCTGCAGATGGGGATCTCTGGTATTGAATATAGGGCAAAGGGTGCAATTAACACACAGACTCACAGTTTTGTTGTTCTCCAAAGCTTTACTGTAGTTGTTGTTCAGCAAGTACTGTCCACGGAGTCTGTAATGGGGCCGGGTTGCTCCTACCCTGTCCGGGTCCTTGGCTTCCCACTGCTGCGCTGTATGTGTGGCCCTGCTGCTGCTTTTAGCTGAGCTGCTGGCACTGTCTCTCCTCATGGGTACCCCCTTTGCTAGGCCGCTTGAGTCTTCGGTGTGCTTCTGACCCCGCCGTGTTGCTTTGCTGAGGTACAGTGTAGATCTACAACCTCCATTATCCTGGTGTTTACTGTGCTGTGTGTGTCAGTCACAGTTTCGGATCTGGTATTCGGTCTGTGCGCTCCTCCGGGGCGAGTTGTGAAGTCACTCAGTCTCCCAGATGTGTTCCTCTGTTTCCTGTGCTCCTTCCCTCAGACCCAGGCTAGGCCTGGAATCAAGGAGCAGACTGTAGAGAAGCCTGAGGCAACCTCTTTACACTACAGTCTCTCTCTCAGTTCTCCCAGGAACTGAACTCTTCACAGTACTGCTACGAACTGAACTAACTACTTCCTCTTAACCCAGAGTATATAAGGGAGCTGCTTTAGCTCCCCCTCCTGGCCCAGAGGTGCTAGTGTAGTGTCCAGTGTTGTGTGGGGAGTGAACCCATGTGTTGTTTCTGTGGCACATTAACCCTGTGGTGCCACACCCACCAGCTTACACATACTGTAAATGGGGTTCTATGTGCCCAGATGTACCCCTCATATCTCAGAAAATAACTTTAATTGTGTCCAACGCTGGCTGCACTCGTGCTAGCACAGTGGAGCGGGTCTCTGCGCTTCATTGAACATAGTGCTGATGTCTCGTGAGACTTCACACTATGCACGGATGCCTGCTGCACTGCACAGGCGCAAGTGTGCCTGTCAGAGCCAATGTCTCGCGAGATTTGGGAAGTCTCACAAGACATCATCACTAGGGATGAGCAAGTACCGCAATATTCTGACTCGCTATACTCGCAACGAGTAGGTCCCGGTACACAGTACTCGTTGCGAGTATAGCGAGTCTGAATACTTTCACAGTGTATCTACAGATACACTGCAAAAGTACTCTAAAAGTGAATAAAAGTTGTTAAAAATAATAAAATTACATACTCACCTGTCAGACGCCTGCACCGGGACCAGCAAAGAAGACCCCGGGACCGTCCCAGAAGACCTGCGATCACTGGACGACAAGGACCTGTTACTTCCAGCCAATCAGATGGCGAGACGTCACAACCACGTGATTGTTAGTGGCCACCTGATAGGACCTTGCAAACTGGCCAAGGCGTACTGCCAGGACCTTGCAATCTGGCCAATCAGGTGGCCGCTAGCGATCACGTGGTTGTGACATCTCGCCATCTGATTGGCTGGAAGTCATAGGTCCTTGTCGTCCGGTGATCGCAGGTCTTCGGGGACGGTCCCGGGGTCTTCTTTGCCGGTCCAGGTGCAGGCGTTTGACAGGTGAGTATGTAATTTTATTATTTTTAACAACTTTTATTCACTTTTAGGGTACTTTCGCAGTGTATCTATAGACACACTGCGAAAGTGAATGGACTACTAGCTACTCCCGAGTAATCATAAGATACTCGGAGAGTAGCGAGTATCCGAATACCACTACTATTCGGCGAGTTCCGAATAGTAGCGAGTATACTTGCTCATCCCTAATCATCACTATGTTCAATGGAGCACAGAAACCTGCTCCACTGCGCAGGTGCTAGTGCGGCTGTCACTCAATCGCCGGCCAGAGGAGTGGCGGGAATTATAAAAGTGCAGGGCTGGTTTTACAGCCCAGAGGGGCAGCAAGGACTTTATCCACCAGGACTAAATAGCAGACTCCCAGACTCAATAGGAGGCCAGCGCTGGAAACAATAAAAGTTATTTTCTGAGGTATGAGGGGCACGTCTGGGCACAGAGGGGTTACTAAAACCCCATTTACATTATGTGAAAGCTGGTGGGCACAGTTTAAAATCCCCAAAGGGGTGACAAGTTCCCTTTAACAATAATGAACAAGCGTGCAAGTGGTGGCACTTTTGTTTTGCCAAAATCTGACCATTCTGTGTTCATTAAATGATCAATATTTCAGCATTGATGCCAATTTATTTTCTTAACCTAAACCACATTTTGGAGAGTTTCAGCTTTCAAAAGAGTAATTTATAAAACCAACGGATGAATTTAACATCATGTTATAAGCTTTTATTTACATAAAATGGATAAGTGACATAACTTCCGTCAGGGACTGTACACAGTACAGGTAAATCCAATGATTTACTGGAGACATCTCAAATTCAAGTAATTCATTTTCACTTTTCTTCATTAAACCACTATGGCTTCTTCCACCCACAACTCCTCTCTGCAGAATGTAAAACAGACATTTGTGTCTCAACGTTTTCCATACTTCTACAATTTACCAATAATCATCAGTGCTGCTCTGGTTCTCTACACAGCAATAATACCTCTCTTTTGTTCAACCACAGTCATAATACACCCTAAAATAACATTTATTTTCACTTTGGAAAGCACCAGGGGGTGATAGGTCCACTTTAACTTTTTTAAATACAAGTGGGTGTTATCAGATAGTAGCTCATACAGGGAGAAGAAGTACACCCCCAGTAAAAACTATTTAATACCATCCAATTAAAAGTTAACTTTTGCCAAATACTTTGATTGCCAATTTCCCTGCAACAGAGAGGCAAAATAAAAGAAGAATCTCTTCTGAAACCGCTACTACTTCATGTGTCCGGCTTAATGCGGCACCCCTGCAGGGGATTTCCACAGGATCCACCGGTGCAAGGACGGATTTACACTTTGGTACACACAGCATACAACACCTTCCACCCCAGACCTGAAGGGGGAGCTCTATTGGCTGCCTTAAGCCAGATCTCCTATACAAGATCTAGGCCTGAGGGGAGGAGTCAGTTGGTCCAGTCAGAAGCAGTTAGTTCCAGTCAGGCAGTGAAGAGAGCAGTAGTGAGGAGCTGGTCGCTGGGAACGATCCAGGCCCAGGACCAGGGAACACTGACCCAGCTGTGCTGCACCCTTGGGAGAGGGTCGGAGGCCAGTGGAGAGTAGGAGAATTAAAGAAGGGAACAAAACCAGTTTCCCTTTAGTACACCCGGACATCGGAATCCGTCACTGCAAGGCATCCAGTGCAGCAGTAAAAGCCCAGAAGGACCAGGAGGAACTAATCCCCCTGAGGTAGCAGACTAAGAGACACTCGAAAATGACCAAGCACAGGACCATGGGCCAAAGGAGGAATAGGAATCCCGCAGGACCTCATTGTCAGTGATAGAGTAAAGCCCTGAGAGGGAGAAGAAGCCGTGAGTTCAGTTACATGCAGGACTTACCCCAAACCACAGTACCAGTGACAGAGGAGGCCTCACAACTCTTCAAGATGAAAGACCCAAATTGCATCGGAGACCTGGTTACTTCTCTGGACTGTACCTGTTACCCTGTCACCAGTAAAAGGTACCGAAACAAAGACTACTGTGTGTGCGTGTGCCTGTTTAACCACCGCTATCCACAGCGTTAGCCACAGAGACGCTACTACAACTCCCCTCATCCATCCCCGCTGCCCTGAGGTAAAGCTCCACCTGTGGGGTGCTGTAATACACTGAGCTGTACCTCCATCACCTCAGCGGCCGGCTGCAGCGCTGGTATACACTTTACCAGGTACCAGAGGTGGCGTCACGTAATCAATCCCCTTCACCATCATCATCCCCCGCCATACCCCGCCATTGAGGGTCCAGGGCATGGGACCGGGGACCGACGAGCCGTGATTCCCCCATCCAAGTCGCCATCAGCCCTGGTACCCAAGTACCCCCAACCCTGTCAACCGCCTCATTAACATGAAAATTTGGTAAAAGGTAAAGGGTTTGTCTTGTATTAAGTTTTTTTTTTATCAGTTACTCAAGTATACTCAGTGATTGGCTGATGATACAGTGATTGGCTGCAGTGGTCACATTGGTTTTAGCTGTGACATCACTGCTGCAGCCCACCAACAAGGACCAGAAGCAGATGTGCACATGTGGAGAGGCAGCAGAAGTGCTGGAGAAGGTGACAATACCCAAGTGTGTTATATTCAACAGCTGCAAAAATAAACATCTGGGACCATACATCATCATAACATTGCCTGTGCACTTATTGAAACATGCTTTTGTGGAAGTAGTAATTGTTGTATTGCAATCCTGTGTAGCTTCCCATGCTAATAACATCCCGTGAGCCTTTCTGGTTTACTTCAAGAAGCTACAGAGGTTTCTGCACTAAGGTATGAGAGCTCAGATGCTCCTTGAGATCTTAGCATGGCAACATTTCATCTAAGAGTTTCAATTTATTTTAATCAAAGTATCAGACAGGCAGAAGGCAGCTATATTGTTATGGTGCGACATGTAGTATGTGGATAATAATATAGCACTTTACCACTGTATCCTCAGGCATATCTCTGTAAGAAACCTTACATTTCTGGAACTCTATTTAAAAGTTTAGAAAATTGAGAACAAAATTGTTTGAGCTCCAAGTGAAACCTGAAGTATTGTGGATAATAGAAAAAATTGGAGCTCCGGCTCAAGAGGACTGGATTTTTCTTTTACTTCAAAAGAAAGTAAAGTGCATACAAAAGAAAAATGTACATAGTCGACATGACCCAGTCGACGCGTTTCGACTGCACTAAGCAGTCTGCTTAGTATAGTCGAAACCCATGCACATTTTTCTTTTGTATGCACTTTACTTTCTTTTAAAAAAACACTAAAAAGAAAAGAAAAATCCAGTCCTGTTAAGCCGGGCTCCAATTTTTTCTTTTATGCGTGATGTGAGGTCAGGGCAAGGCAGGTGTCTGAGCTCCTGGTGGATGAGCATAGAGCAACTGGGTGAGCTGGAATCAAGTTTCTACTGAAGTATTGTGCTGCATCGGAAGAACTGGAGGAAAACTGGGCAATTGGCCTGAGGATGCAAACTGTGACATCCTGTCATGTCTTTGGAAGTCAATCCTGTTTTGATGAGTTGTTTCCCTCAGGATTTGTAGACAAAACCAGGAGTGGAGCAATCAGAGGAAAAGTCTAATAGAAACACCTGCACCACTTCTGTATTTATCATCCACTTCTGGTTTTGGCTACAAATCCTGAGGTAAAAAAAGCTCACCAAATACTCAGCGTGTGCACGTGGCCTTAGGGTGGAGGCACAATAGCATGCGTCAAAATCAGAGCGTTTTTGATGCATGACAGTCATGCGAGTGCTTTCCATATGGCCCTGTGAGTGTGGTGAGAGTGTGGTGCGAGAGCCTCCTATTAAGCTATTAATGCCAGCTGGTAAAACAAAGCTGGTAATAACCCCCAGGGTCGCTGTAAGAGCCTGGTAAGGCGCCTGGAAATGGCACTTCCTATAAAAGTTCCATTTTCAGGGGTGGCTGCGGGCTGCTATTCTTTAGTGTGGGGGGCCCTAAAACAATGGGCCCTCACCCCACTGAGAATACCAGCCCTCAGCTGCTTAGCTTTACCTTGGCCGGCAATTAAAAATAGGGAGGATCCCACACTTTTTTTTTGCCAGCCAAGAGTAAATTAGGCAGCTATGGGTGGCAGCTCACAGTTGTCTGCTTTCATCGGGCTGGACTTAAAAATGCTACGAAGCTCCACATGTTTTATTTTTTATTATTTATTTATTTAACACCCTACGATGGCAGGTTGGTTGCCATACACTAATGTGTATGGTAACCAAGCAGAATCACTGTCCAGATTGTGGAAATCAAGTCTGACTACAACAGCCAATCTCAAAGGTTCTCCTAGAGTGTGAGCAACTGTGATTGGCTGTTTTTTTGACAGTACAATGAATATGCAAGTAGCTTAATAGGCAGCCCAGGAGATAACAACCGGAGTTTAAAAAGCCAAATTTAACTATTCTTTCCATTCTAACTTTTACCAGCATGGGAAAGCCCATGCTACACATTAGCACAGTGTGCTGTCTGGGTGTGAGTTTTTCTAGCACCCATAGACTTTCATTGGCCTCTTGCAAGTGAAATTCACATACAATCGCAGCATGCTGTGATTGGACTCGCATTTGACTCACAATGCGAGTTCAGTGGAGGAAAAACGCAACAATCTGACCTGACAGATTGTTTAACATTGGTCTGAGTGCAATGCGAGTTTCTCACCCCAGTGTGCCTTTACCCTAAATTGAGGGCTTATTTTTTAGGCATTTATACAAATGTCTAAATTGTCACTTCAGTGAGGAAGTGAAAAAAACTCAAATGCCACCCAATAAGGATAGCCATCCTTAAGGTCATAATCGACTCTTTAACAGGCCTTTTAATATGACTTAGGATTTGTGCCAGATCAGAACCCTGATCTGGCACAAATCCTAACTCATATTAAAAGGCTTGTTAAAGACTCGATTATGACTTTAAGGATTCAATATCACAATTTATGAAGAAGAATCGGGGCACCGGTCACCTGTAGCCCAATTGTACGGTATAAGCAGCGTCAGCTGCAGCAGGCCTGGGGGTGCACTATCCTATAGCAGCTCGGGAGGCACAATCATAAAATAGAGAAGGAGACACTCACCCAGTTGTTGATTTTCACCAATGGTTGGCTTTATTCGACCTTGAAGGGATCCTGTCACCCCCAAAACACCTCAAAAGCTATTAAAAGCTGTCCCTAGAGCATAGTAACTCTACACTCCTTTTAGCTCCTAAATGCAGCTAGTGAAAATGAAGATAAATGTTATTACACTACCTCATTAGTGATGATAATTAGTGACTATGGTATGCATAGTCACCCTGGCAGGCTCTCCCTCTTCATGATATCACGCCTCAATAGGCGTGAGCTTCAAATCAGATTCAAATGCGCGCCTCCCCGCTCTGTCCTATGCCAGCCGGGCTGCAGTGGGCCTGGGTGACGTGAATCGCGTAATTTCCGGCGCCGGGTGACGGTATGTACACCCGCGCCGCTCTGTTAGCTTCAAAACGCGCACTGCGCATGCGCAGTGCGGGTCTTGAAGCCAACAGCGGCGCGGGTGTACAAACGTCACCCGGCGCCGGAAATGACGCGATTCGAGTCATACAGCCGCACAATGCAGCGGTCCGGCTGGCATAGGACAGAGTGGGGAGGCGCGCATTTGAATCTGATTTGAAGCTCACGCCTATTGAGGCGTGATATCATGAAGAGGGAGAGCCTGCCAGGGTGACTATGCATACCATAGTCACTAATTATCATCACTAATGAGGTAGTGTAATAACATTTATCTTCATTTTAACTAGCTGCATTTAGGAGCTAAAAGGAGTAGGGTAAGTGTTACTATGCTCTAGGGACAGCTTTTAATAGCTTTTGAGGTGTTGATACCGATTGCCAGTGATAGTGGCAGCGTGTAAAGGTACCTTTAGGAGGAGATCCTTGAAACTCCCAATGCAGGGGAGAAACCAGTTTGCAGGTCATTCCATGATACGGAGTGTCAGTCTGGTGTGGGGATCAAAACCTAAACTACTCTAAGGGTATGTGCACATCAGTCGTTTTGTGGGCTGGTTTTGACCGGTTTCCGTCGGCGGTTCCCGCTGAGTTTTATGTTAATTTATGTTAATCCTACCCACCGGTAGGATTAACATGCTAGTCAATGGATTTTAGAAAACGCTGTGTACATTACAACGTTTTTTGTCTTGACGATTTCAGTTTATTCACCGGTTTCCGACCGGTTGTCAAAGATAGAGCAAGCGACTTCTTTTCAGCGTTTTTCCAGCGGGTCCTGCTGAACAAGTGCAGCAAAGACCAGTCTGGAAATCGCTAAGGAACACGCCGGGGAAATCGCCATGAACGACCGCTAGGAACCCGACCGCAAATCGTTAGCAAAACGCTAACAAAACCAGGGACACTAGCGAGTGCAGAAAACTCAGTTCTGCTAATCTCCACCGGTTCCCGGTCGTTCTGCAAAGATGCAGAAACGACTGATGTGCACTTACCCTAAAGGTACCCTCACACGCGGCAATATTGCTTGCAATTTCACTGGCAATTTGCTGGTTGCAGTAAAATCATGGACACATTGTTCTATTTTGTTGCCATGTACAAATGGAACAATGTGTCCATGATTTCACTGCAACCAGCAAATTGCCAGTGAAATTGCAAGCAATATTGCTGTGTGTGACGGTACCTTAAGGGTACGGACACACTGGTGTGAAACTCGGACGACTGCAATGTTTTTTTTCTCATCAGCTTCACGGACGACAAAGCAGTCGCAACATGCTGCGACATTATGCGATTCACAGCCGAGTCTATGGATCCAACAGAAATCACCGCACACGGACCACCCGAGTTGGATGTGATTTTTCACTGATACATTATCATTCTGTAGCTCAGACAACTGTAAAAACTGTTCATGTAAATGATTATACAGTAAATAGCTGCTGAGAAAAAAACGGATTGCATGGATGGACAGCACTCGGAAGCCACACTGCTCAAGAATCGTACGACACTCATACGACTCTCGGATATGTCAATCGGACAATTTTTTCACTCGCCAGTGTGATTCCAACCTCAGGGCCCAGACACACTCATCCGAGTTTGACTGAGGAGAGACTCTGAAAGGGCTGGAGCAGTGACCCTGAATGGCTTCTCCCTATCTGGACGGATTGTCAGCTGATTGTGTTTATGTGCAGCTCCAGACTCCCCGTCCAGACAGGGAAAGGCCGTTCATGGTCACTGCACCAGCCCTTTCAGAGTCTCGTCAGTCAAACTCGGATATAACTAGGAAAGTGTGTCCAAGCCCTAAGAGGAAGGAAAGGCTCTGTGGTCGGAGCCTGAGGCTAAGGGCTCATCCGAGTTTGACGGAGGAGTCTCGGAAAGGGCTGGATCAGTGACCCTGAACGGCCTCTCTCTGTCAGGACGGGGA
>JARQOC010000003.1:659340039-659397539 GCA_033576535.1 Allobates femoralis | reverse complement strand
GGAGCGATTGCAACTGCTGCACCTTTTATAATTGTTGAGATATGCCAACACCCCAGATGGGATTCGAACCCACAAACTCTGGCTTAGAAGGTCGGTGCTTTATATTGTAGTTAATGAAATATGTGCATATTTCTGGCCATTATGTGACTTATATACTGCATTTTTCATCACAGCAATAAAAGACACAGTCCAGCAACATCTTCCTTAGATTGACTGAGATTTCCAGATTTATTTTGTTTTAATAAATGTATTTTTAAATTCTTTCTAAAACCAAGGACTTTTTCTTCTATAACTGCTGTCTATTTACTGCCTAACCTTTGTCTGTGTGTGGCGCCCTGCTCACACAGATAACCACAGACTCACCTACAGCACGGATAAGTTTCCACAGTGGGTACATAGAGACACAAACAACACCTTCCACCCCAGCACCGTAGGGGGAGCTCAACTTGCTGCCTTTAGGCAAGATCCCCTCTAAATACTGGTGCTGGGGGCGGAGTTAGTTAGAGTGTGTAGACTCTACAAGAGCTGTGAAGACGTTCTGGTGGTCGGTGCCGCACTAGGCCTGAACCAGTGACCCTGAACAGCCCTCAAAGCAGTCCTGCAGGGCCTGAGAGTGAGGTTGGAAGGCGAGGAGAGAGAGAGAATAAAGTGGGAAACGAGGAGCCAGCATTAGGTTCACCCAAACAGCACACCTGACACTGGAGTCTGAGTCTACAGGAGAGCACCTGGCCCAGTAAAGAATTCTAGTCTACCGTGGAGACTTCAGTCTCCTGGGCACCTGCGCAGTCACTAACCAGGGAGCAAGGCACCACAGAGAGAGGAACAGCGGTAGTCCATCGAGGGTTTCCCAATGACAGCACGGGCAATTAGAGAGCAGAGGAGGCCAGCCAAGTTTCACATGGGGAGGGGCTTCACACACAAGGGAAAAGAGACAAGGAGGCCTTATACCCACTCGCTGTGGAGACCCAGAAGTGCATCCCGAACACCCGGCAATGCTCTGGACATTTACCTGCAATTACACCAGTAACAGGTAAAGAAACAGCCAGTGATGTGTGTGTCGGTTCCTTACCCGCGCCCCTGCCATCAATTGAGACTGTCCTGTTATCCAACAGCCCGGCCAAATCCCTGCTCCATCCCTCATCATCATCACCAAATACCTCAGGGATCCAGCTCTGCCTGTGGGGAGCTTTAACACCTAGCTGCTCATCCATCATCCCTGGAGGCACCATGGAGCGCTGGTGCAGTCACCAGATACCACAGGTGGCATCACGATAAACTTATAAACTTTTATTCCCATTCCAACTACCCCTTTTTAGTTGACCACCAGGGCCACGGGTCTGGGCAGGCCACCAGTGACATCCCTACCGCAGCGGAGGGCCCAGATACCAGAGTCCCCATACCCTGGGATAGTCACGTGCACCACCCTGAACTCTGCTTCCTACAATATCAATATCTACAGAGAGCTGAAAACCTTTTTTTCTTTATACATTTTTCTCCAGTTTTCTCCTCTGCAGGCTGTACCTGTAATTTGCAATTGACTCTGAGCAGGTAGGAGGAGACTAACTGCTGCAATATTTCCTAAATATTGCACAAACAGAGAGATGGATTCCTGTTTTTCTTTCCTTGGCACATATAGAGAAGCAGCAGAATAATAGAGAAAAGTACACACAGCACTGAAACCAGCTCTGCCATAAGATAATATACAGTGCCATGTGAAAGTATTTGGCCCCCTTGAACTTTTCAACCTTTTGCCACATTTCAGGCTTCAAACATACTGGAGTGAGTTTGCTGCACTGAAAGTAAAGGGGCCGAATAATATTGCACACCCCTCTTTTCAGTTTTTTATTTGTTAAAAAAGTTAAAAACATCCAAAAAATGTTGTACAACTTCACGATTGCGTCCCACTTCTTGTTGATTCTTCACAAAAAAAATTAAAATTTATATCTTTATGTTTGAAGCCTGAAATGTGGCAAAAGGTTGAAAATTTCAAGGGGGCCAAATACTTTCACAAGGCACTGTAAATGCTTCAAAACTCCAGCCCTATTTTTCTTTGCTTGAACCTGTCTCTGCTCTTCTCTTCTATTTTCCCCTCCCTATACGTAGACAAGATACATGTAACTTGACACCTCACTGCTCCCACAGTCCATCTTTTCTTCAGCAGATTTGATCTTAACATTTTTTTTCTCTCCTTTTGTCCTACTAAAGCTCTGGATAAAACGGAATTTTACAGCGACATGGAAGATGTGAAGCGCTGCGGAATATGTTGGCACTATATAAATAAAAATCTATTATTATTATTATTAGCTCAGAAGACCACGCCTGAGGGAATTTTACAGTGACAGAGATGATTCAGAACCCACTTGGACTGAAGGAAGAGGGATCCTGACAACCAAGAAAAGGTCAAACTGGACACCGGCATCTGGACACAACCCCCATTTGGATAACTATATACACACTTTCAGACATTTGGTAAAATCCACTATTTTAGATACACACAACAGGCAACCATGCATGTTGGTCTTTGAAAGCCAACAAAGTAATCATCATTAAACCTGCAGACAAGGGTGGTGTAATAGTCATGATGAACAAATCAGACCTTTTTGAATCAGGACTGCCATCCAATAGCAATTGAAAACCAAATTACAAGAGCCACCAGAATATCAATAAATCATCTCCTACATTACAAAACGAAACAAGAAAATAACCGGGTCCCTCTCGTAGTCACCTACAATCCAAATCTGGAGGTGTTAAGAGGAGTTGCTCAGAAACTACAACTACTACTACAAAAAATGTCTGACTAGAATCTATATTTCCAGGCCCCCCACTTCACTTCTGTGTTTTAGGCAGCCCCCGAATCTAAAAAGCATCATTGTCAAAAGGTCACTGTCCTCTTCAAAAACAGCAGTAAAATTTCCTTGCAACCAGAAGAGGTGCAAAAACCTGCTATAAATAACGACAATGGACAAGATAAAGATTCCCAGCACAGATCAGGACTACAAGATCCCAGGTACCTTCAGCTGCATCACAACCAATGTGGTATACTTAATTATATATACAAAATGTGCGAGTGGGAATCTATATGTAGGGGAGACAGGACAACGACTCAGAACTAGGATGAACTCTCATTGCCACACTATTAAAGAAAAAAGAACAGATCAACCTAAGCCTAAACATTTCTCTAGTCCTGATCATAGCATAATGGATATGAAATACTAGTGTTGAAAGGTCATTACAAATCCCAAAGAATCAGGAGACTCTGGGAATATAAACGTATGATAGAAGAAAAAAGTTGAAAAATTCAGCTCACCCCTTCTCAGTCATACTCCTGGATCCTGGATTTTCCCCTAGCACACGGATATGGCTTAGGCTTATGGCAATTGTAGACAATGAAGAAAGTTTGAATTTAATCCAGCGACTATGGGTAGTAGAATTTTAAAAAGTCCAGTTTATTATGTGAATGTTAAAATACAGTGCAGCATGTTGCAGCCACAGGGCTAGGCTTAGGAACACAATCCTAATCATTTCAGCTATAGGAAGCCTTAAGCCGGCGTCACACACGGCAATGTCGTCAGCGATCTGATCGCTGGCGACATTGACGGCTGATCGCTGGTGAGCTGTCACAGAGGCAGACTCACCAGCGATCAGTGGACCAGCGACATCGTGGAAATGATTTAAATATCGTTTCCACGATGTCTGTAGGCTGGTATCCATGGTAAACTGCGGGTAACTAGGCAGCGCGCGCTGCCTAAATACTCGATGTATACCTTGGTTACCAGCCTTCTCCGCTCACAGCCTAGTTACCCGCAGTTTACCATGGATACCAGCTCCCAGCGCTTGCTGAGAGGCACTGGGACCTGGCTTATCGCGCGTCCCGGTGTCACACGCAGCGATGCGTGTCCACCGAGCGACCATCGCCAGGTTTTTGGTCCAGTCCGAAAACCTGGCGCCCATCAACCAGCGATTCATCGCTGGTTGATGCGCCCTGTCACACGCGTCAATATCACTGCAACGTCATGTGCAGCAGTGATATTGACAGCGATACTGACGCATGTGACGGCCCCTTTATCATGGATCACATCATGGATGTGTTCCTAAGCCTGGCCCTGTGGCTGCAAGATGCTGCACTGTGTTTTAACATGCACATAATAAACTGGACATTTTAGACATTTTAAAATTCTACTACTCATAGTCGTTGGATTAACTTCAAACTTTCTTTGACACAGAGCAGGAATGAATGTGTTGCAGGGATTTATGTCTTTTTATATCAATTGAGGAATCTTTAAATCTTGGACCAGACCACCAATCTAAGGATAATAAAACTATCATGCTTCTTATATCTGAATGCTGATATGTACTGCCCCAGATTCTATTTTCTTAGGCCTTCTTTACACCACGGTTTGTTCATGTCCATGGGGATCCAGATTTTTGCAGGATCACACGGACAGGAATGGGTTTGTAACTCCGAATGCCGTTTCTGTGTCCAGATCCGGGATTTTAAGGAATCCAGACTGACAGAAAGAGCTGGGAGGAGCCGAGCCTGCAATGCACAGGCAAGAATGTCAGGGATGTACTTTTGCAGTGTATCTACATACGCTGCGAAAGCGAAATAAAAGAAAGCAATAAAATATAAAAATACGCACCTCTCCGCAGAGTGTCCCGTGATGCGAGGTGTCCACATCCGATCACTGCAAGGACCTGAATCACCTGACCGGGTGGCAACTCTATCAGCTAATGTGTCACCTGGCAGTATCAGCTGATTGGTTTAAATCGCCCGCCAAACCGATTGGTGGGCGGTTTAAACTGATCAGCTGATGCTGTCAGGTGACACATCAGCTGATCGGGTTGCCGCCCAATCAGATGATTTAGTTCCTTGCAGCGATTGGACGTGTTCCCGGGACACTCTGTGGAGAGGTGAGTATTTTTTTTTGTTTAATACCATTACTTCCTTTTATTTCGCTTTAGCAGTGTATGCACATACACTGCTAAAGTGAAAGTGCACGGGTCACATGGGAACAGAGCAGTGAATTTCTTCTGAGTAAGCTCAATTTACAAAAACTGGATCCGGCATCCTAGACTTCCATGATAAGTTCTCCGGACCGGACTAGATACATTTCTGTCCGGTTTTGTCCATTTTTTTCACCGGAGCTTAAAAACGATGCAGCTTCTGATTTTGGGGATGGTAAAAAACAGGACAGAAACGAATGCCGGACTGAATTCACACAAACGGATGGCCAGTTATGACCAATCCGGCACAATAGGGATACATGGGAGGCAAAACAGATCCTGTTCTGTCCTTTTTAAAACAGACAGAACAGGATGCAAAAAATGTGGTGTGACGCCATCCCCACTACTCCCAACACCGACCATTCTGTGTTCTGCTTCACGTCACCTGTGTTATTTACTGTATCATCCAACCCTCCATTTGTGTATATATGTGTTAATTCAGAATTTGTGTGTCACATATAGAATATGTCAGTATAGAGTCTAATGCATGGGTGCAAGGGAACAAAGGAGACACAGGCTTATATATAAAGTTCTTGTATTACTTCATTCAAGTGGTTGCACAAACAGGAGCAAGGTGAAACACAGTTGCAGATGTAGAGGCTGAAAACACAGCAAGGCAGGAATAAATCCTAGGGTACAGCATACAGTTCTAGCATTAGTTTTAAAGTCTCTCTTACTTCCCTTGTATATGTCTGTGGCAAGCGGAGGGTACACTCATGTAGGGAGCTGGAATACAGTGTCCCAAAAGGCTTCAGGAGGCAGACTTCTGACAGGCTTGGGAGCAGGATTCAGAAGCACTGATTGAACAGCTGAGGCTGCTTATTTGGGCAAGAATCAAGGACTGGGCGGTAACGTAGAGGCTGAGGACTCCATACTTATTGAGGGCATGGTGGATGCAGCAGAACAGGAAGCAAGATGGCCGACCAAAAAAACTAGATTCAAACAAAAATGACAGCAGGTATAGCAAAAAAGGCTGAGAACCTCACATTGTGTCATTATAGCCTGATGAAGAGGCCAATAAGCTTGCTATTTTTTACCATCTTCTCAGCCATTAAAAGGTATCAACCACTGAGGACTCTCAGACTTTAATATTTTTCTAACATTTTTTTAATGTGAATGAAGATTTCAAGAGGCAGCTGTTTAGAGAAATGGCTTATAAGTCAAGAAAGATTTTTTCAAGGTATATTATTGCATGTTTGCTTGAAATCTGATTAATGAAACGTTTGGTGAATGTAAGGTATCTATTTAAAGGGATAAGTGCGCCTTCACAGGAGTGCAATGAAACACAGTGTGGACGCATCATTCACAAGAAGAAGCACAAGAGGAAGACGATCGCAAGAGAGGTGCCAGATCACAACCAGTGACACCCGCCCATCAGACTGGACCGCCACCTAGATGAATCTAATGAAATGTCTTTTTTTTACCTTACAGAGCGGATTAGGGATATATATACAGCTTTCCAGAATGCTGTATATGGGTAAAACCTAGTGACAGGGTCCCTTTTAAAGTGTTTTAAGGTCACAGATTCCCCTTAAATTCTTGTTCTGATCCAGTGTTATCAATACCCATGATCGGGAGAGAATAAATTCCCCTTTAAAGGGAACCTGTCAGCTTGTTCTAGCTCCCTAAGCTATTACTACCTGTCCCTGCACCTTGCTAGCACATCCCTAACCATCCCTGTAACCAGCCGTCTGATAAGACTTCTGGGCATGCGCACTGAGCATAATAAAGCCACTCAGTGCACCCAGGAAGTCTTTACACTGCACAGATGCGGAAATGACATCAGAGCAGCATCATACACACACAAGGGGAAGATTTGAATCGCAAAGCCAGGAACGCTCGAGGGAAGTCTAGTATCACACAAAGCGGAGCGTGATAAGAGCAGCGAAGGGTGGAAACTGTCTACAGACATGGGCTGGAAAGCTCATTTGCATGAAAATATGTAAGGTACTATTTCATTTTTTACAAATATATATATTGTAGTTTTAGGTGACACAGGGATGGTTAGGGTTGTGCTAGCAAGGTGCAGGGACAGGTAGTGATAGGTTAGGAGGCTAAAACGAGCAGACAGGTTCCCTTTAAGGCATAGTTCTGGCATTATTGTTTTTTTTTGCTCTTGTAAACCAATAGCAAATTTGTAAAGTTTACCTTCATTAAAATCAACTCTCTATTGAACTTAATATACAAATGCCTTTTTCAGGCATGCTACGAATATCCTGAAAATATGGCATCAATTTTAAAAATCTGAATAACCCCTTTAACAGCTGGTATTATTCTGCCAAAATATATACATAATGTCTGCATGTATCTGAATCTTCAAAAGAAACATTGTGCCTTGAACCTATCACATTTTTAATCCATAGCAATGCTGGATATTCAATGCCCACTGACCTTTTGTAGATACAGTCTTTCCCAAGAAAGCTACTCATTACTCTAATCATAGGGGAACTGAGCAGTAGGCTAACAAATCTACTTTCAAAAGAGAATGTCTGGATCTTATAAGTACGGCTATATGAAGGCAAAAATGCAGGGAGTGCACACAGACAGGGCTTTATCACAGATGATGTAAGGCTGGCTTCACACTTGCAGATGCATCTGCAGCGTTTTGCAGATGCATCTGCAAGTATCAGCATGCAGACCACGGCCGTGGTGTGAATGCTCTCATTGATTCCTATATGTGAGCCGTAAGCAGGCGTATGCCTGCTTACAGATCACACTCTCCCGCCCGCACTATGGACGCGAGATGTTGCGTCCAAGGTGCGGGGCGGGAGTGTGTGATCTGTCAGCAGGCATACGCCTGCTTACGGCTCACATATAGGAATCAATGAGAGCATTCAGACCGCGGTGCGCCCTATTATAAACATAGGGACCGCGGTCTGCATGCTGATACTTGCAGATGCATCTGCAAAACGCTGCAGATGCATCTGCAAGTGTGAAGGCAGCCTAAAGTGGTTACTGCAATGTCTGTGCCTGCTTTTATGCATATCGTAGTGCCTAATTTAATGCTGGACTAAAAGTCTATCAGAAATCCCAGCCATGTTATTATTCATTGCAAAGACTGAACAATTCTTTTTTATCTCAGTTTGTTTCAGATAGGAGTGTGCAGTATCTCCTTAGTCACGTAGCCGGCTCTACCACTAAATATTAGATAACACCAAAAATCTTGTATGTTTTCTATGTTTAAAGAGGACCTGTCAGTTCCGATGATATGTGTTTTTGGTATTTATTTGTACTACCAATAAATTATAGAGATTGTCCTGTGACATCTGTATCAGTGCTGCCACTCCTGCCACTGCTTCTGTCACCAAGCGGCTTTGCTCTCTCATTACAGGTGATGCAGGGAGACAATTTTAGTTTTCTGTCCTCTGGTACTTGTAGTCCATCCATACTCGAAGAGTTAACTACTGAATGGTTTGGGTGGGGCTGCACGCTATTTAAGATCCTGAAATCCTGCTCTTCGCTGTCAGTTATATTCTGATCTACACTTCTGTGTAACATGACAGCTATTCTCCCAGTGGATGGTCCTGATTTTTACCTCGGCAGACTTTTGGACTATTCTCATTACTGGCTTAATTGATTATGTGAAGCCCACTGGGACGGGGTACTCGGTACCAGACCGGGGTATGACGGGGGTATCACAACAGTCTTGGTCCGGACCGTGTCCCGAGCCCACAAGTAATGGTTGGGGGGTATTTACAGGGGAGTTTGTCGTGACGCCACCCACGGGTTGTGGTCAGGGTGACCACCACTGCTGCAGAACCTCCGGGGATGATGTTTGGCAGCCGGTGATGTAACGGCTCTCCGCAGGCAGAGCCTGATTTCCCAGGGCAGTGGTAGTAATAGTCTATGATTGATGCTATGGATGTTGCAGGATAGGGGTAGTAGTAGAGGTGATGGCAGTTTGTGTGCGAACGTAGGGCTTGAGTGCAAGGATCACACAGACTCACGGTTTTGTAGTTTTCCTCGTCTTTACTGTAGTTGTTATTCACAGAGTACATGCCCACGGAGTCTGTACCGGGGCCGGGTTACTCCCACCCTGACTGGGTCTTTGGCTTCCCACTCCTGCTCTGTGTGTGGCCCTGCTGCCGCTTTAGCTAGGCCGCTGGCCCTGTCTCTCCTCACAGGTACCCGCTTGCTAGGCAACTTGAGTCTTTCCGTGTGCTTCTGACCCCGCCGTGCTGCTTCGCTGAGTTACAGTGTAAGTATGTAACCTCCACTATTCCAGTGTTTACTGTGCTACGTGTTTCAGTCACAGATTCGGATCCGGTATCTGGTTTCTGCGCTCCTCAAGGGCGAGTTATGACGTAACTCAATTTCCCAGATGTGTTCCTCTGTTTCTCTTACTCCTTCCCTCAGACCCTGGCTAGGCCTGGAATTGAGCAGCAGACTGTGGAGAAGCCTGAGGCAGCCTCTTTACACCACAGTCTTTTCTTCCTCAGTGCTGCACCGCACTGAACTACTCACTTCGTCTCTACACCAGAATATATAGAGGAGCTGCTTTAGCTCCCCCTTCTGACCTAGAGGTGCTAGTGCAGTGTTGTGTGGGACGTTAACCCTGGTTGATGTTACTGTGGCACATTAACCCCTGGGGTGCCACAATTATGGATTAACAAGGGAATCACCTATGCAGACTATTAAAGAGCTTTTGATATTAATATAATAATAAAAGTGACCGTCACACGCTACGATATATTTAACAATGTCGTTGAAACGTCATGGGTTTTCCGTCATTCAAACGACGTTGTTGCGTGTGACACGTTGATCTTACAAGCGATAAGTGGTCTGATCGTTCATCGCAGATATGAGATCCGGACTGCACATCAGACAATGTCGATCATACAATCTACTTACATCGTTCAGTGTGATAACGATCTCCTTAACAATTTCGCCAATTCACAACATTGACAAGCATCGTTCACTGGTTGTACGAATGATACTTGCACGCAACATCGTTGCTGCGTCGTGAACAATATCTATACATGTGACACCTCACTAACGATGTTGTCCACGAGCGCACACCCCTGAGATCGTAGGTGAGATCGTTCACAAAATCGTAGTGTGTGATGGCCCCTTTAAATTACTATTGGTCCTTTGAAAAAGAGGCAGCTACATATTAAAGAGCTATAATTCTTAAACCCTTAAGGCCCCGTCACACGGGGCGACATCACCGCCAATTACATAGGTGACGTAGGGGCCGGGAGGTCGCCTGGTTTCAGAGCAGTGCTCTGAAACCAGGCGACCGATCTGGGGTGATGTGCACACATCGCCCCATGTAACAGGCTGCTGGTGACCTGTCAGGCGATGGGAGCCATAAGCTTCCATTGTCCTGCATCGCCGCTGGGGTTTCCAGACACCCCGGCAGCGATGCCGCCTGTCAGCTCGCCGGGCGGGGCTGGAGATGTCGCCCCATGTAAATGGGGGACGGCGACGCTGACGGGGCGCTAAAAACGTGCGCGCACCCACCAGTCGCCACTGACATCTCCAGCCCTGTCGCCAGGTGTGACGGGGCCTTTAGGGTACCGTCACACGAGGTGACATCGGCGGAGATATATGTTTACATGTGGCGATACCTCCAGTGACGCACCGGAGATCTTACAGGCGCCATCGCCGCTGGGGTGTCGAAAAACCCCAGCAGCGACTCTGTAACATGGGAGCCTATGGCTCCCATCGCCTGTAAGATCGCCGTCCCCCTGTTACATGGGGCGATGTGTACACATCGCCCCAGAGTGCTCGCCTGCTTTCAGAGCACTGCGCCGCCATCGCCTATTTACATTAGGCGATGCACAGGCCATGTCGGCGGCAATAGGCCACGCCCCTGCATCGCCTATAAAATCGCCGCCGATATGGCCTCATGTGACGGTACCCTTAGGGTACAGTTACACGTCGCAACATTACATGCAATGCCACTTGCAATTTGCTAGTTGCAGTGAAATCATGAACACATTGTTCTATTTTGTTGCCTTGTACAAATGGAACAATGTGTCCATGATTTCACTGCAACCAGCAAATTGCAAGTGAAATTGCATGCAATGTTGCAAAGTGTAACGGTACCCTTAGGGTACCTTTACACGTCACAACATTGCATGCAATTTCACTTGCAACTTACTGGTTGCAGTGAAATCATGGACACATTGTTCCATTTGCACACAGCAACAAAATGGAACAATGTGTCCATGATTTCACTGCAACCAGTAAGTTGCAAGTGAAATTGCATGCAATGTTGCGACGTGTAACGGTACCGTTAAGGTACCTTTATACGCCGCAACTATCACTGGCTATCGGCATCAACCGTATGTGCGCATGCACATTTTTAATGGTTGCTAATGATCGCCGATTCCGCATGTACACGCCGCAATTGCGTAGTCAACTCAAGGTATCGTGGTTACCCGGAAGTTGAAACTGATCCTGCGGATAACTTCCTGTTGAATACCGTCGCCGCTTCACACGCCGCAACCAGTAAGGGAATGTGGGCGTACATATTTCACGCCGCAAGTACATAGGCGTGACAGAGTTGTGTATTCTGCGCCCCAAACAGTCTGATTAGACAATGCATTAGCCTCATGATTGGCCAGCCTGCGCAGGAAGGCTGGCTAATACATGACGCCATTGCAAATGTGTAGTGTGTATGGACAGCTCTTTAAATATGGCGCCCTGTGAAGGGACAGCCAATGAAAACACAGTAGCCCCCAACAATCATCGCTGATGGGGCGCGGTATCTAGTACGCTGTGCCACGCCCCTTGGAAATCACTAGGCGACGCAGATTCCATCCCTATCGCTCGTTTACACGCCAATACCAGGGCAATTCACCATTTGGGTTGCCTCGGATTTTAAAACACGGCTCAGAAACCGCTACCCGGAGCAACTGCGAAAAACCCGATCACTTTCCCAAATTACATGCCACAACTTCGTAGCAATTTCAAGGCAACCGTCACAAAAATCCTGATTGCCAGGCAGTTGCTACACCTTAGTGGCGGCGTGTAAAGGTACCTTTAAGGTACCTTTACACGCCGCAACTATCACTGGCAATCGGTATCAACTGTACGTGCGCGTGCACGTTTTTAACGGTTGCTAACGATCACCGATTCCGCATGTACACGTCGCAATTGCGCCCTCAACCTGAGGGAATATGGTTCCCCGTAAGCTCCAACAGATCCTGCGGGAAACATCCGGTTGAATCCCGATGCCGCATCACACGCCGCAATCAGTAGGGGAATGTGGGCGTACATGTTCTGCGGCACTAAAACATAGGCGTGACAGACTCGTGTATTCCGTGACGCTAACACTCTGATTGGACAACACAATAGCGTCATGATTGGCCAGCCTGCGCAGGAAGGCTGGCTAATACATGACGCCATTCCAATTGTGGAGTGAGAATGGACAGCTCTTCAAATATGGCGCCCTGTGAAGGGACAGTCAATGATTACACAGTAACCCCAATCAATCATCGCTGATGGGGCACGATAACAAACACGATGTGGCACGCCCTGGGGAAATCACTAGGCGACACAGATTCCATCCCTATCGCCCGTTTACATGCCAATACCAGGGCAATTCACCATTTGGGTTGCCTCGGATTTTAGAACATGGCTCAGAAACCGCTACCCGGAGCAACTGCGAAAAACCCGATCATTTTCCCAAATTACACGCCACAACTTCGTAGCAATTTCAAGGCAACTGTGACAAAAATCCCGATTGCCAGGCAGTTGCTACACCTCAGTGGCGGCGTGTAAAGGTACCTTTAGGGTACCTTTACACGCGGCTACATTTCTAGGGTGGCTACAGGTAACTTACTGGTTGCAGTGAAATCATGGAGAGATTATTCCATTTGTACACAGCAACAAGATAGAACCTTGTCTCCATGATTTCACTGCAACCAGTAAGTTACCTGTAGCCACCCTAGAAATGTAGCCGCGTGTAAAGGTACCCTTATGGTACCTTTACACGCCGCCACAACAGGATGGATACAACCCGCTACAGGCTACAAATGTAGCTTGTCGCGCCAATATCGCCCGTAGTAGCGGCGTCTGAAGACGGGACGACACAGCCGGCTACAGATACATCTGTATCCGTGCACTGCCCATAAACATGGCAACAAAGCCGATTGTAGCAAGCTGTATCAGCGTGTAAAGAAGGAACAGAAGGGTTGTTCCTACACCATGCTATGTAGCTGGGGCGTGACACAGGCTCCGGGTTTCCGCGCCCCCTTCAGCGATCATTGGAGGAAGCTCCTGCGTTGCGATTGGTTGTCGCCGCACAGGGCGGCATATTTAAGGAGCTGACGAGTCACACTACACAATTGCTCGAGCGTCAAGTATTAATCAGCCTCCTGCAATGCGTGGCCAATCATGGTATTATTGCTTTGTCCTATCAGCGTATGGACGTCTCGTAATCCACAATTGTAGCACGCCTATGTGCTGTCCCTGCTGCACCAGGTACGCCCATAGTAGCTGTTTGTAGCGGTGTGTAAATGAGCTACAGATGGCTACTTGAGACACCCGGCGATGTATCTAGCTGTAGATGTAGCGTCGCGTAGCGCACCTTGTGGCGGCGTGTAAAGAGGGTGCGTTTCCCGTTTGTAACCGTTTGGGCGTACTCGTGCACGTGAAGTAGCAGTTGGTATCCATCCTGTTGTGGCGGCGTGTAAAGGTACCATTAGAGTTTGCACTTTAAGCTCATAGGCTGTGGTCACAGTTTTTTTAGTGCCTTTTAAAAACGCATGCTTTTTTACATGCGTTTTTCATGTCAGCATGAGTTTTTTAAGGTCTCTGATGGCTCCCTGCGTTTTTGGGTGCGTTTTTGAATCTGCACATAAAAATAGTGCTTGTAGTATTTTTTTGAGCGTTTTGAAAAACGCATGCGTTTTTGTTAACATGGGCTCCTATGGGAAACGCATGCGTTTTTGAATGGCACTAAAAGGTACTAACTGTACATGCGTTTTTGCATGCGTTTTCCATAGGAACCCATGTTATAAAAACGCATGCGTTTTCTACAAAAACGCATGCGTTTTCTACAGAAACGCATGCGTTTTTGGATATGCTCCAAAAACGCATGGGACAGTCACACATGCTTTTTGGCTATTAGGGCATGCGTTTTTTAACATGGGGGCCTATGGGTGCGTTTTTTACATGCGTTTTTGAAAACGCAGGTCTCCAAAAATGCATGTGAAAAATGGTACTGTGACCCCAGCCATATTGATTATATGCAGTGGGTGAAATAAGTTTTGAATACTTCACCAATTTTCCAAGTAAATATATTTCTAAAGGTGTTATTGACTTGTCAGTAAAAACCTATCCGATCCACATAAGCAAAGAAATCAAACTATAGATGTCCATATATTTAGTGATGTGTACGAATGAGAAATCAAAGAATAGGAGATAGTGGAATTTGCATGCCCTGCCAAAGGTTTAAAGAAGCTTAAAGTGTCGGCGTAAAGGCAAAGTTTAGTGTCAATTAATCCGACATGTTGAGCTTCTTTAAACCCAACGCATACTACTTCCACTATCTCAGACACTTTGAACTCCTAAAAATGTAACTGCAGTGCTCAATTTTTTATTCTTCTTTAGGAGTTGTGCCTGTTTTTCCACATTGTTTAGGGCTCATTTGGGCTTTTTCTCTTTTCCAGGCCTTCTGCATCATAATAATTAAAATTGACGCAAGGAAAACATATTGAACACGCCTACTGAAATGTATTTAATACTACATATAAAAGGCTTTGTGAGTGATGACAGCTTCAAGACACCTCCTTTATGGAGAAACTAATCTAGAGTAGTTTTGGCCTATTGTTCCACACAAATCCTCTTCAAATCCTGAAGGTTATGTGGGCTTCTTTTATGAACTCAGAGCTTTAGTTCCTTCTTACATTTACTATTGGATTCAGTTGAGGGGATTGGCTGGGCCATTCTAGCTGTTTTATTTTCTTTCTTTGAGACCAAGTTAGGCTGGGGTCACACATAGAAATCCGTTTTTGGAAGTGATTTTCATCACCAATCCGTTTTTTATAGGGTGCTTTTTGAGCCTCCTACACCTCTGAACGTTTTTGGACTTAGTCATTTTTTCATTATTTTTCCTTAAAAACGCATGCGCGTTAACGCATGCGTTAATGCAAGTGGCTATATATGCCATGCGTTAACGCATGCGTTTTCCATAGGGCCCCATGCTAAAAAAAGCATGCGTTTTTTAACTGATGCCAAAAATGTTGCTAGCAGCGTTTTTGGCTCAAAAACGGACAGAGCAATGTTTTGAGGTCCAGAAAAAAACGGACAGGGTGTTTATTACATCCAATCCGTTTTTTCTGTCAGTTTTTGGACTTAGAAAAAAAAATTAACAAAAATGAAGCCAAAAATGGACCAAGGGCTCATGTGTAACCCCAGCCTTAGAGTTTCCATTGCTGTTTGTTTGGGATCATTGTCTTGTTGAAATAGCCACCTTCTTTTTATCTTCATCATCCTAGCAGATGGCAGGAGATTTTTATAAAAAATGTACATGTACATTTGTCCATTCAAACGTCCTTCATTTATATGAAGTTTGCAAGTGCCGTATGCTGAATAACAGTTACCTGAATGCTGAATAAGATACCTGAATGCTGAATAAGATACCTGAATGCTGAATAAGATAACCTGAATGCTGAATAAGATACCTGAATGCTGAATAAGATAACCTGAATGCTGAATAAGATAACTGAATAACAGTTTCACACATTGATGTTTCCACCTCCAAACTTCACTGTTAGTATGGTGTTTATGGAGTGATATGCAGTGCCTTTTGGCCTGCAAACATTGTGTGTATTATGGCATCTACAGAGTTTCATTTTGATCTCATCTGACAGGTCTATAATCCCAGTATTTCACAGACTTGTATAAATGTTCTTTAGCAAACTTTAAAAGTACTTGAACATGCTTTTTGTTCAGCAATAGAGTCTTGCGTAGTTAGGCTGTGGTCACAGTACCATTTTTCACATGCGTTTTTGGAGACCTGCGCTTTCAAAAACGCATGTAAAAAACGCACCCATAGGCCCCCATGTTAAAAAACGCATGCCCTAATAGCCAAAAAGCATGTGTGACTGTCCCATGCGTTTTTGGAGCATATCCAAAAACGCATGCGTTTTTTAATAAGGGGCCTTATGGGAAACGCATGCAAAAACGCATGTACAATTAGTGCCATTCAAAAACGCATGCGTTTCCCATAGGAGCCCATGTTAAAAAAACGCATGCGTTTCCGGAAACGCATGCGTTTTTTTTAACATGGGCTCCTATGGGAAACGCATGCGTTTTTGAATGGCACTAAAAGGTACTAATTGTACATGCGTTTTTGCCTGCGTTTCCCATAGGAACCCATGTTATAAAAACGCATGCGTTTTCTACAAAAACGCATGCGTTTTTCAAAACGCTCCAAAAAATACTACAAGCACTATTTTTAGGTGCAGATTCAAAAACGCACCCAAAAACGCAGGGAGCCATCACACACCTTACAAAACTCATGCTGACATGAAAAAAAGCATGAGTTTTGCAAAATCACTAAAAAAAACGCATGGCAACTGTGACCACAGCCTTAGCATGCATAGAAGTTGAGTGCATTACTAATTGTTTTCTTTGAAACAATTATACCTGTTGATTCGAGGTCCTTCTACTGCTCTCCACAGATGGTTCTTGGACAACTCTTCTGATAATTATTTTCACTTCTCTGTTTGATCAAGGACACTTTATGGTGAAATTATGTTCTTTTCACTTCCAGATTATGGCCCCAACAGTGCTCATTGGAAGTTTTAGTAGTTTAGAATTTCTTCTGCAAAAAAATGTCATCAGCATTATTATAATTATTATTATTATTTATTACTACCGTGTTTCCCCGAAAGTAAGACACTGTCTTACATTTTTTTTACCCCGAAAAGTCCCACTATGTCTTACTTTCGGGGTATGTCTTATATTGGGAAAATAAATGTCGATTTTTGTTTTAACCATAAAATACAGCCCCCAGCAGTGTGGTATACAGCAACCTCCCCAGTGGTATATACAGGCCCCAGTGGTGTACACAGCTGCAGCCCCCAGTGGTGTACACAGCTGCAGCCCCCAGTGGTGTATACAGCAGCCCCCAGTGGTGTACACAGCAGCAGCCCCCAGTGGTGTACACAGCTGCAGCCCCCAGTGGTGTATACAGCAGCCCCCAGTGGTGTACACAGCTGCAGCCCCCAGTGGTGTACACAGCTGCAGCCCCCAGTGGTGTATACAGCTGCAGCCCCCCCCCCCATGAGTATACAGGCGCCCCCCCCTTGCTGCCGCCAACCTGTAAAGTAAAATATCATTCTACTTATCCCCGCCGGTGTCCCGCTGCCGTCACGCTCCTTCGCCTTCATCTGTCTTCCATCTCCGGCGCACAGACAATGACGTCAGTCTGCGCACCGGAGAAGGAAGTCGGATAAAGCCGGATGAAGACGGAAGAGCGTGATGGCGGCGGGACAGCAGCGGGACACCAGCGGGACACCGGCGGGGATAAGTAGAATGATATTTTACTTTACAGGTTGGCGGCAGCGCGGGGGGGGGGGCGCCTGTATACTCATGGGGGGGGGGGCTGCAGCTGTATATACCAGTAGGGCGCCCCTGAAAGTAAGACAGTGTCTTACTTTCGGGGGCACCCTACTTTCGGGGAAACACGGTAGCTGTACTACCCGGCTTCACCCGGGTTAATAACTGCGGTTAACAAAATAGAATGTGTTAACAAAAATTTATTCAGCACACAAAAACCACAAAACAAATCGATAGAAATGTAATTATTAAAAGGCAAAAACTAAGCTAATAGAAGCATTTCACAACATATATTTCAACACCACAGATATTCCACAGTTTCTATATCCTCTCACATAGAGGTAATGTGACTGACATCAGCCTTTCCACAACACACCCTAACTGACATCCTATTATCTCACAGAAGCTTTACTGAGAATGTCCTTTGTTGTCTATGGCCAGGGTCACATTTGCGTTTTGACCCTGGCCTGCCGGATTCCGGTATTATCTTAGAACATTTTCCAGTGCCGCATAGCGTTTCCGCTATGCGGTGCTGGAAACCGCAGTCCCTAGTTACCCGCTGTTTACCTGCACGACCTGTCACACAGGCAGCGGCTCGGAGGGCGTTTTACAGCGCCGCACAGGAAACCGTTGCAGACACGATTTCCTGTGCGGCGCTGTAAAACGCCCTCCGAGCCGCTGCCTGTGTGACAGGTCGTGCAGGTAAACAGCGGGTAACTAAGGGCAGCGGTTTCCAGCACCGCATAGCGGAAACGCTATGCGGCACTGGAAAATGTTCTAAGATAATACCGGAATCCGGCAGGCTAGGGGCACATCGCAAATGTGACCCTAGCCTATATTAACCAATCAGAGCTCAGATTAACAGTAGCAAAATAGAAGCTGAGCTGTGATTGGTTGCTATTGGCAGCCTGATAAATCCCCAGGTGAGTATCCTATGTCGGGGCACCACCTTAGCAACTGTATGGTATATACTCTTTGGCGGCAACGCTCTCATTCTTTAAGTCCCCCTTGTTCACATCTGGTAGCTGTCAATTTGCCTACAACACATTTCCTTTCACTTTTTCCCCATTATGTAGATAGGGCCAAAATTGTTTGGTGAACTGGAACGCTCAGGGTTAAAATTTCGCCTCACAACATAGCCTATGACGCTCTCGGGGGTCCAGACGTGTGACTGTGCAAAATTTTGTGGCTATAGCTGACAGCTGTCGATTTTCCTCCAACACTTTTCCTTTACCTTTCTCCCCATTATATAGTTAGGGGCAAAATTGTTTGGTGAATTGGAATGCGCGGGGTTAAAATTTCACCTCACAACATAGCCTATGACGCTCCCGGGGTCCAGAGGTGTGATTGTGCAAAATTTTGTGGCTATAGCTGACAGCTGTCGATTTTCCTCCAACACTTTTCCATTCACTTTTTCCCCATTATGTAGATAGGGGCAAAATTGTTTGGTGAACTGGAATGCGCGGGGTTAAAATTTCGCCTCACAACATAGCCTATGACGCTCTCAGGGTCCAGACGTGTGACTGTGCAAAATTTTGTGGCTGTAGTTGCGACGGTGTAGATGCCAATCCCGGACATACATACACACATACATACATACACACACACATTCAGCTTTATATATTAGATTATTCTACTGCCATTTATTTCATAGCACTTTACATGTGAAAAGGGCATACATAGACAAGTATAATAATTATGAGCAATTCAAGGCACACACAGGTATCGGAAGAGATAGGACCCTGACTGCGAGGGCTCACAGTCTACAAGGGATGGGGGAGGAAACTCTAGGAGACAAAAGAGCTGGTCATGTGGCAGTTTGGTGGACTGAGGTTCACTGCATGTTGTAGGCTTGTCAGAAGAGGTGGGTCTTCAGGTTCCTTTTGAAGGTTTCCACAGTAAGCAACAGTCTGATATGTTGGGGCAGAGAGTTCCAGAGTATGGGGGATGTATGGGAGAAATCTTGTATGCAATTGTGGGAACAAGAAATAACAGGGAAGTAGAATAGGAGATCTTGAGAGGTTGCAGGTTGTGTGAAGGTAAGTACTGGGAGACTATGACACAGATGTATAGAGGAGACAGATTGTGGATGAATTTATATGCCATAGTTAGGGTGTTGAACTGGAGCCTCTGGGCAGTGGGGAGCCAGTGAAGGGTCTGGCAGAGAAGATAGGCTGGGAAATAGCGTGGAGAAAGGTGGATTAGTTGGGCAACAGAGTTTAGGATAGATTGAAGGGGTGCAAGAGTGCTAGAGGTGTGGCCAGAGAGCAAGAGGTTGCAGTAGTCAAGGCAGGAGATGATGAGGGCATGCACATTTTTCTTGGTCAAGGATGTACAGATCTGGGAAATATTTTTGAATTGGAGTTGGCAGGAGATGGCAAGGGCTTGGATAGGTGGCTTGAAGGAGAGGGAAGAGTCGAGGATTACCCGAAGGCACTGAGCATATGAGGCAGGGGCGAATAAAGAACCATTGACTTTGATGGATAGGTCTGGTGGGTTGGTAGAGTGAGATGAGGGATAGATGATGAATTTTGTTTTGCCCATGATCAACTTTAAAAAGAGAGCAGAAAAGCAGAACAGAAAGATAAAATAGCAGACATATATTGTTGGATTTTGGTTAGTAAGCAGGTGATATCAGGTCCAGAAAGGTAGATCTGCTTGTCATCAGCGTAGAGATGATATTGAAAGCTGTGGGACTGTATGAGCTGACATAGGTCAAAGGTGTAGATGGAGAAGAGTAGGGGTCCTAGAACTGAACCCTGGGGAGCACCGACTGATAGGGGGCGAGGTGAGGAGGTGGTGTGGTATCTTTGCAACAATAAGGGTAGAGACACACAGTCAGTATTTGGTCAGTATTTCACATCAGTATTTGTAAGCCAAAATCAGGAGTGGAACAGTCAGAGGAAACATATAATAGAAACATGTGCTCCACTTCTGCATTTTTCACCCACTCTTGGTTTTGGCTTACAAATACTGATGTGAAATACTGACCAAATACTGACTGTGTGTCTCCACCCTAAGGATGTAAAGGTCTTGAAACAGTTCACTGATTTCACCTATCATGAGATGTTTCTTGCATGGCACTTTGGTAAGGAAACACCTTTTTACAGGCCATCAGTTGAACAAGCTGATATTATTTTTCAGTATGTGGCAGCATTGCTTTCTAATCACCAATAAATTTCATTCAACATCATGACTTCCCAAGGATTTTTTCAATTTCTTCATGTGTTCAATACTTTGTTCCTGTGTTATTTCTCATTATTACACATCACTAAATGTATGGACATCTATGATTTTATTTCTATGCCTGTGTGGATTGGATGGGCTGTTACCAACAATTGGTGAGAATTCCATGTCAATAGAATCTTTGGAAATATATTTACTTAGAAAACTGGTGACAAGTTCAATACTTACTTCACCCCCTGCAGCTGTATCTTTAATAGATTTCAGTAAACAGCTAAAATGCCAATCATGTGCCACTGTTCAAATATATATATATATATATATATATATATGTGTATATATATATATATATATATATTTGCTGAATATACAGTATATATATATATATATATATATATATATATATATATATATATATATATATGCAGCTTCAAGAATTTCACTGCAGCACTTCTTTCAATTGCAATCTCAGTAGTCTTTTTATTCTGGCATCAGATGGACAGAAGGTGGCCACGTATCGGGCACATACACCATTTGTCAAGCTTTGGCTTGAAATAGGGCGTGTGTGCCCGATACGTGGCCATCTTCTGTCCATCTGATGCCAGAATAAAAAGACTACTGAGATTGCAATTGTAAGGAGTGCTGCAGTGAAATTCTTGAAGCTGTATGTATTGAAAGGCTGTGAAGGGAGCCAAACTGTCCTGCACCCAGAAGGCATTGCTGCTCGAAAGGTTACTTTATTTATATATATATATATATATATATATATATATATATATATATATATATATACTAGATGGTGGCCCGATTCTAACGCATCGGGTATTCTTGTTCAGTCAACGTGAGTGAACTACATGTATTTATATAGCAGCGCTATAGTATATGGTGGTACATTACAGCACATGTATAGCAGCACTATAGTATATGGTGGTACATTACATTACATGTATAGCAGCGCTATGGTTTATGGCGGTGCATTACATTACATGCATAGCAGCGCTATGGTATATGGCGGTACATTACAGTACATGTATAGCAGCGCTATGGTATATGGCGCTACATTACAGTACATGTATAGCAGCACTATAGTATAGGGCAGTACATTACAGTACATGTATAGCAGCGCTATGGTATATGGTGGTACATTACAGTACATGTATAGCAGCACTATAGTATATGGCCGTACATTACAGCACATGTATAGCAGCGCTATGGTACATGGCGGTACATTATAGTACATGTATAGCAGCACTATGGTATATGACGATACTCCGCTTCCTACGGCCCCCGCATCTCCTGGCCCCCGGTCCTCCACAGTAAAAGTAAAAATAAAAAAATCCTTAGTGAGGATACTCACCTGTCCGCTGGCTCGCTCCACCTCCGTCTTCTAGGTCCTACAGGCCTTTAGGACCTGTCGTGGCCTGGGAAACCGATCAGCTGAGAGAGGGAGGGGGGGCAGGATTGTGTCGGGGCGCAGGATGGAGCGAGCGGGGCAGGATGGATGCGGGGGGGGCAGGATGGAGCCAGCGGGGCAGGATGGAGCCGGCGGGGCAGGATGATGGTGGCGGGGATCAGGATGGTACTGGAGGGGGATCAGGATGGTGGTGGGGGGGCAGGATGGAGCCGGTGGGGCAGGATGGAGCGAGCGGGGCAGGATGGATGCGGGGGGGCAGGATGGAGCCAGCGGGGCAGGATGGAGCCGGCGGGGCAGGATGATGGTGGCGGGGATCAGGATGGTGCTGGAGGGGGATCAGGATGGTGGTGGGGGGGCAGGATGGACACGGTGGGGCAGGATGGAGCGAGCGGGGCAGGATGGAGTGGGCGGGGCAGTATGGAGCCGGCGGGGCAGGATGGTGGCGAGCGGGGCAGGATGGAGCCGGCGGGGCAGGATGGAGCCGGCGGAGCAGGATGGAGCGAGCAGGGCAGGATGGAGCGAGCGGGGCAGGATGGAGCAGGTGGGGCAGGATGGAGCTGGTGGGGCACAATGGTTGTGGGGGGGGCAGGATGGTGGTAGGGGTGCAGGATGGAGCCGGCGGGGCAGGATGGATGCAGGTGGGGCAGGATGGATGCGGGGGGTATCAGGATGGTGGTGGGGGGCAGGATGGAGACGACGGGGGCAGGATAGAGTCGGCGGGGCAGGATGGTGGTGGCAAGGATCAGGATGGTGCTGGAGGGGGATCAGGATGGTGGTGGGGGGGCAGGATGGAGCCGGTGGGGCAGGATGGAGCGAGCGGGGCAGGATGGAGTGGGCGGGGCAGTATGGTGGCGAGTGGGGCAGGATGGAGCCGGCGGAGCAGGATGGAGCGAGCGGGGCAGGATGGAGCGAGTAGGGCAGGATGGAGCGAGCGGGGCAGGATGGAGCAGGTGGGGCAGGATGGAGCGGGTGGGGCAGAATGGTGGTGGGGGGGGCAGGATGGTGGTAGGGGTGCAGGATGGAGCCGGCAGGGCAGGATGGATGCAGGGGGGGCAGGATGGATGCAGGGGGGATCAGGATGGTGGTGGGGGGCAGGATGGAGATGACGGGGGGCAGGATAGAGTCGGCGAGGCAGGATGGTGGTGGGGGGCAGGATGGAGCCGGCGGGGCAGGATGGACCCGGCAGAGCAGGATGGAGCGAGCGGAGCAGGATGGAGTGAGTGGGGCAGAATGGAGAGAGCTGGGCAGGATGGAGCGGGTGGGACAGAGTGGTGTTGGGGGGGCAGGATGGTGGTGGGGGTGCAGGATGTAGCCGGCGGGGCAGGATGGATGCGGGGGGGGGGCAGGATGGATGCAGGGGGGATCAGGATGGTGGGGGGGCAGGATAGAGCCGGCGGGGGGCAGGATGGAGTCGGCGGGGCAGGATGGTGGCGGGGGGCAGGATGGAGCCAGCGGGGCAGGAGGGAGTCGGCGGAGCAGGATGGAGCGAGCGGGGCAGGATGGAGGGAGTTGGGCATGATGGAGTGAGTGGGGCAGGATGGAGCGGGCAGGGCAGGATGGAGCAGGTGGGGCAGAATGGTGGTGGGGGGCAGAATGGTGGTGGGGGGCAGGATGGTGGTGGGAGTGCAGGATAGAGCCGGCAGGGCAGGATAGATGCGGGGGGGGCAGGATGGATGCAGGGGGGGATCAGGATGGTGGGGGGCAGGATGGAGCCGGCGGGGGGCAGGATGGAGTCGGCAGGGCAGGATGGTGGTGGGGGGGCAGGATGGAGCCGGCGGAGCAGGATGGAGTGAGCGGGGCAGGATGGAGTGAGCGGGGCAGGATGAAGCGAGCAGGGCAGGATGGAGCGGGCGTGGCAGGATGGAGCAGGTGAGGCAGGATGGTGGCGGGGGGAACAGGATGGTGGTGATGGTGCAGGATGGAGCCGGTGGGGCAGGATGGTGGCGGGGGGGATCAGGATGGTGATGGGGGCAGGATGGAGCTGGCGGGGCAGGATGGTGGTGGGGGGGCAGGATGGAGCCGGCGGGGCAGGATGGTGGCGGGGGGGCAGGATGGAGTCAGCGGGGCAGGATGGTGGCGGGGAGAACAGGATAGTGGTGGGGGTGCAGGATGGAGCCGGCGGGGCAGGATGGAGCCAGTGGGGCAGGATGGTGGCAGGGGGGAACAGGATGGTGGTGGGGGTGCAGGATGGTGGTGGGGGTGCAGGATGGAGCCAGCGGGACAGGATGGATGCGGGGGGTGCAGGATGGAGCCAGTGGGGCAGGATGGTGGTGGGGGGATCAGGATGGTGGTGGGGGGCAGGATGGAGCCGGCGGGGCAGGATGGATATGGGGGCAGGACGAAGGTGCTCCTTCTGCCCCCTCCACTGCTTCTGCCCCTCCTCCGCTTCCCGCGGCCCCTCTCGCTCTGCCCCTCCATTCTCTGCGGCCCCCCCGCTCCCCATGGTGATAATAAAAATTTAAAAAAACCTTAGTGAGGATACTTAGGCTGGTTTCACACTACGATTTTTTTAAATCCGATATAAATCGGATACCATCGGATCCAAACTGATCCCTGCAATCGGATGCCAAATAGGCATCCAATCCTGACATTTTGCAGGATCAGTTTGGCCGGCTCCTCCTGTCATCTGTTCCTCTCTGACTCCTGTCACCTGTCAGCTGTTGTCCCCTCTTCTCCCCTGTGTTAACCCTCTTCTCCCCTGTGTTAACGCCTCTCTCCCCTGTGTTAACCCCACTTCTCCCCTGTGTTAACGCCTCTTCTCCCTGTGTTAACGCCTCTTCTCCCCTGTGTTAACCCCTCTTCTCCCCTGTGTTAACCGCGCTTCTCCCCTGTGTTAACCACTCTTCTCCCCTGTGTTAACCCCTCTTCTCCCCTGTGTTAACCCCGCTTCTCCCCTGTGTTTCCCCCGCTTCTCCCCTCTGTTAACCCCTCTTCTCCCCTGTATTAACCCCTCTTCTCCCCTGTGTTAACCCCTCCCTCCCCTGTGTTAACCACGCTTCTCCCCTGTGTTAACCCCTCTTCTCCCCTGCTCTCCCCTCTTCTCCCGTGTGTTAACCCCTCTTCTCCCCTGCTTTCCCTTCTTCTCCCCTGTGTTAACCCCTCTTTTCCCCTGCTCTTCCCTCGTCTCCCCTGTGTTAACCCCTCTTCTCCCCTGCTCTCCCCGCTTCTCCCCTGTGTTAACCCCTCTTCTCCCCTGCTCTCTCCTCTTCTCCCCTGTGTTAACCCCTCTTCTCCCCTGCTCTCCCCTCTTCTCCCCTGTGTTAACCCTTCTTCTCCCCTGCTCTCCCCTCTTCTCCCCTGTGTTAACCCCTCTTCTCCCCTGCTCTCCCCTCTTCTCCCCTGTGTTAACCACTCTTCCCCCTGCTCTCCCCTCTTCTCCCCTGTGTTAACCCCTCTTCTCCCCTGTGTTAACCTCTCTTCTCCCCTGCTCTCCCCTTTTCTCCCTTGCGTTAACCCCTCTTCTCCCTTGCTTCTCCCCTCTTTTCCCCTGTGTTAGCCCCTCTTCGCCCCTGCTCTCCCCTCTTCTCCCCTGTGTTAACCACTCTTCCCCTGCTCTCTCCCTCTTCTCCCCTGTGTTAACCCCTCTTCTCCCTGCTCTCCCCTCTTCTCCCCTGTGTTAACCCCTCTTCTCCCCTGCTCTCCCCTCTTCTCCCCTGTGTTAACCCCTCTTCTCCCCTGTGTTAACCCCTCTTCTCTCCCCTGCTCTCCCCTCTTCTCCCCTGTGTTAACCCCTCTTCTCCCCTGCTCTCCCCCTTCTCCCCTGTGTTAACCTCTCTTCTCCCCTGCTCTCCCGCTCTTCTCCCCTGCTCTCCCTCTTCTCCCCTGTGTTAACCCCTCTCCTCCCCTGTGTTAACCCCTCTTCTCCCCTGCTCTTCCCTCTTCTCCTCTGTGTTAAACCCTCTCCTCCCCTGTGTTAACCCCTATTCTCCCCTGCTCTCCCCTCTTCTCCCCTGTGTTAACCCTCTTCTCCCCTGCTCTCCCCTCTTCTCCCCTGTATATAACCCCTTATCTCCCCTGTGTTAATCCCTCTTCTCCCCTGCTCTCCCCTCTTCTCCCCTGTGTTAACCCCTCTTCTCCCTTGCTCTCCCCTCTTCTCCCCTGTGTTAACCCCTTTTCTCCCCTGCTCTCCCCTCTTCTCCCCTGCTCTCCCCGCTTCTCCCCTCTTCTCCCCTGTGTTTCCCCCTCTTCTCCCCTGGTGCTCCCCGCTTCTCCCCTCTCCTCCGGAATAAAAAATAATAAACCATCTCTTCTCACCTGTCCACAATTCCCCCGGCGTCTCCAGCTGTATCTTCTGATCCTAGGACCTGGCGTGATGTCACAGTCACATGACCGGTTACCGCGGTAACTGGTTATGTGACTGTGACATCACGGCAGGTCCTAGAAGCAGGATGTGAAGGGAGGCGGCGGAGGGTAAGTATCCTCACTGAGGGATTTTTTATTTTTATTATCACCATGGGGAGCGGAGGGGCAGAGGGAGGGTGGCCGCGGGGAGCGGAGGGGGGCAGGAAGAGCAGGGGGGCCGTGGATGGGAGTAGCGGAGGGGGCAGGGGTAACGCTTCTCCCTGTGTTAACCACTTTTCCCTGTGTTAACCCTCTTCTCCCCTGTGTTTAACCCGCTCTCCCTGGTTTCCCCGTTCCCCTGTGTTAACCCCTCTTCTCCCCTGTGTTAACCCCTCTTCTCCCCTGTGTTAACCCGCTTCTCCCCTGTGTTAACCCCTTCTCCCCTGTGTTAACCCCTCTTCTCCCCTGTGTTAACCCCTCTTCTCCCCTGTTTCCCTCTTCTCCCTGTGTTAACCCCTTCTCCCCTGCTTTCCCTCTTCTCCCCCTGTGTTAACCCCTCTTCTCCCCTGCTCTCTCCCTCTTCTCCCCTGTGTTAACCCCTCTTTCTCCCCTGCTCTCCCTCTTCTCCCCTGTGTTAACCCCTCTTCTCCCCTGCTCTCCCCTCTTCTCCCCTGTGTTAACCCCTTCTCCTCCTCCCTGCTCTCCCTGTGTACCCTCTCCTGCTCCCCTCTCTCCCCTGTGTATAACCCTCTCCTCTCCCCTGCTCTCCCCTCTTCTTCCCCTGTGTTAATCCCCTCTCTCCCTGCTCTCCCTGCTTTTCCCCTGTTAACCCCTCTTCTCCCCTGTGTTACCTCTCTTCTCCCTGCTCTCCCCTCTTCTCCCCTGTGTTAACCCCTCTTCTCCCCTGCTCTCCCCTTTTCTCCCTTGTGTTAACCCCTCTTCTCCCCTTCTCTCCCCTCTTTTCCCCTGTGTTAGCCCCTCTTCTCCCCTGTGTTAACCCCTCTTCTCCCCTGCTCTCCCCTCTTCTCCCCTGTGTTAACCCCTCTTTTCCCCTGCTCTCCCCTCTTCTCCCCTGTATTAACCCCTCATCTCCCCTGTGTTAATCCCTCTTCTCCCTTGCTCTCCCCTCTTCTCCCCTGTGTTAACCCCTCTTCTCCCTTGCTCTCACCTCTTCTCCCCTGTGTTAACCCCTTTTCTCCCCTGCTCTCTCCCTCTTCTCCCCTGCTCTCCCCGCTTCTCCCCTGTGTTTCCCCCTCTTCTCCCCTGGTGCTCCCCGCTTCTCCCCTTTCCTCCGGAATAAAAAATAATAAACCATCTCTTCTCACCTGTCCACAATTCCCCCGGCGTCTCCAGCTGTATCTTCTGATCCTAGGACCTGGCGTGATGTCACAGTCACATGACCGGTTACTGCGGTAACTGGTTATGTGACTGTGACATCACGGCAGGTCCTAGAAGCAGGATGTGAAGGGAGGCGGCGGAGGGTAAGTATCCTCACTGAGGGATTTTTTATTTTTATTATCACCATGGGGAGCGGGGAGCGAAGAGGCAGAGGGAGGGTGGCCGCGGGGAGCGGAGGGGGGCAGGAAGAGCAGGGGGGCCGTGGGGAGCGGCAGGAGTAGCGGAGGTGGGCAGGACGAGTGTGTGTGGGGCCGCAGCTTGTAACAATGGGGTGAGTGGGGCTTTGGAAGCCTCGCTCCCGGCAACGGGCGGCCATATTGGAACACCAAGAGTGGGTGTACAGGCTTCTTCAGCCAGGATGTGACGTAGCATACCGTTACATCCTGACGGAAATAGCCTTAGGGTTTTATTATAATAGATATATACAAGAAGGCATGCTTACCTCTCAGTAGCCCTGTGGATATAAAGTAGTCTGCTCCAGTGGACTCCACTGGTTTGTCCTGGAAAAGTCTATGCTCCCTTTAATGTATGAAGCTTGTTCATTGCGATTATGTATTTTCACTATTACAGTAGTTGATATTTATGCATCCAAGCCATTGAAGTGTTAAAAAATAAGCTAGAAGGGGACAATTTTAGATGTCAACTTTGTGTTCTTTTCTTACTAGACATGTCGGGAGAGCTGATGCATCCTTATCATTTTCTGTTGCTCATATGGCAGAAATATATTCTGCAATGCTATACAAAGATTGTAATTCACATCAATTCCTGACCTCAACTAGGCTGGCGATCTGGAACCAACATTGTAAACACATATGCAAGCTGGAGACAATTTCACAGCAAACCAATTAACCTGTCAGTATATGCTTTTTTAAAGTATAACATCTTGCCATTGCTGTATCGGTTTTCAAACATTATTCTTGGATAGTTGAAAACATTCCATATTGCTGTACATCTATGTTATAGGTTACGCATTGTTATTTATGTGTAGTCTGAGGGATGGGGGTGATATATTTATATACTGCTTATTCAGTGAACAAAACAGAATATGGAAGCCCAATAATCTATATAAAAAATAACTTTTAATGTACAAACATTTAAAACAGTATACATCTGTAGACACAAGACATACAGATAAACTTATAAACGTGTGGGAAGCTCAAGGCAAACAGCCCTTGTGTCTTGCCCTACCTACCAACGGATGTAACACCCTAAATTTTATTGATGCCCCATTCCTCGATGGCTGTCCCTACTCTATCCCTACCTATGCCTTATTAGGTAATACATGCTTAGACAGTGATACAAAAGAGCAAACAAACAAGCAAATGTGTTTTAAGTGTAACTAAGCTAAACCATACTTAGGATAGTAAGGAAAGTGCTTATGAGAGGTTGTGGAAATATGATCCCCTATATCGTAAAGGATCAATTGAAGGATGTAGAAATATAAAGGGGTGGGGGACAAGAGGCGCAATAGTGCCCTATCACTAGTGACACTATAGAGAAGGGTGGTATTATGAAACCACTCACCTGTTGCAGTTGTGAACCCCACAACTGGTTTGTAAGCGTGAAGCGATCAAGGGCTGCTGCAGGACCTCCACCGACCACTGACCCGTGGTGAAATCCAGAATGAAGAAGGGAATGCAGGTGTATCACGGTCCGAGCTGCTCCAAACACAAACTCACCAAAGAGTCAAATTTTCCTTGAGCAAATTTCCAAGCTTTATTTCCTTCATGGAGGAAGAAAATAAAGCTTGGAAATTTGCTCAAGGAAAATTTGACTCTTTGGTGAGTTTGTGTTTGGAGCAGCGCGGACCGTGATACACCTGCATTCCCTTCTTCATTCTGAATTGAAGGATGTAGGGTCCCTTAACAGGGTAAGAAATTCCTATTCCCAAACATATACACCGCTACGGGTACAGATAATGGTAAATGGGGAAAGTTAAAAAAAGCAAATATAGTAAATTAGTCCTATGTAGATACTCTAGATTTACAGAACTTATAAAGACCTTCCATATCAGTATGTAAGGGCTACGAATTATCCATGAAACAAGCAAGCTTTCATGATAAGGAAAGTTATATTTTGATTTTTTGTTATGTCTCTACTACATTTTTGTATGTCTCAAACTGATATGGATGGTCTTTATAAGTTCTGTACCTCCAGAGTATCCACATAGGACTAATTTACCATATTTGCCATATTTGCCTCTCATCATTTACCATTATCTGTATCCATAGCGGTGTATGTGCATGAGAATAGAAATCTCTTACCCCGTTATTAAGGGACCCTACATCCTTCACTTTGATCCTTTACGATATAGGGGGTCATATTTCCACAACCTCTCATAAGCACTTTCCTTACTATCCTAAGTGTAGTTTAGCTTAGTTACACTTAAAACACATCTGCTTGTTTGTTTGGTCTTTTGTACCACTGCCTCAGCAGGTTATTAGGTATAAGCAGGAGTAGAGGAGGGACAGCCTTCGATGAATGGGGGAATCAATAAAATTTAGGGTGTAACCTCCGTTGGTAGGTAGGGTTAGACACCAGGTTTGTTTCTTATGTATACCTAAGGACCACCCTTGAGTTTCTCACACGTTTATAATTTTATCTATGTTTTGTGTCTACAGGTGTACCCTGCTTTTAAGGTTTGCGCATTAAAAGTTATTTTTTAAATAAATTATTGGGCTTCCATATTCTCTGTTTTTGTTTTCTAGATTGCCCATGAACATCAAATTACTATTACTATTCAGTGAACATCCTATGATGAATACTATGGGGTAACTATGAATTACATGGTATTTAAAAATGATCCAGGTAAAAGATATAGAATTTTTCTATTCTTTGTAAGCACTATTTCCCTTCCTATTAATTAAGGCCATGTCATACTAATGTATAACCAATCTAAAGACAGTGTAGATCATTACAGCCATTCTGGTATTGTTGTGCCAATGCTTCTAAAATAAGGTATAGTTCTTCCAAGTCCCATATCAACTCATGTGTCTCCAAAGTAACATGTAGCCAGTCATACTTTCTACAATCAGTCAGCGAATTCTTGGTTTCCTACTTACGTCACTCTGACAGAGCAGCAGCCAATCAGTGAGCTCAGTGGCTTTTGCCGTATAACGGTCTGCTCAGAGCTGCTTAAATCACTGATTGGCTGCAATGCGCTTGACATGACAACAGTCAATTCAGGCACCAAGAGTTCGGATGGATTCAATGCTGAACCTGGAGGGGTGAGTGATAAATGGTTTATTTGTTTGTAAAATAATGTGTCTGAGGACTAAAATTTTCTGAAAAGTGACAACCCCCTTTAAATCCAAATACAAAGTGACTTAGTAGCAATTTCCTGCTGTTCCTGGAGTGATCTATATGGGTACAAAACGGGCTTCACATTCCACTTTAAAAAAAAAAACTTAATTGGCAAAGTGAATTATATAAGTTAATATTCGCTATGCAATGAGATCAGAGAGGTAACTCTGCAATGATTTGCGGTATGGTTAATCACCTGGTAAGCAGTGGGTTAAATGGCACATAATGTTACAATTGCTCAATTCATTCTGATCACGGCCAAGAGCAATTTTTAAGACAAGCGCAAGGGAGAGTTCGGTGTATTGATTTTGTTGCAAGATAAATTGAAGTGGAGTTGTTAAAATTAGTGCTGCTTGGAACAGTCCGCAGTAAATTAGGACGCTGGGTTTGAGCATCAATATGCAAAATGTCTGTCCTCGTGCCCTATAACTCCTTCTTTGCTGGATAATAGCTGGTATCAGAGGATCTTACAAAATGTTTATAGCTATAGTAGAACACTGTGAGCACCTGCATTACAAAGCCTCCAATGTGCTGAGATTTCTTCTCCTTTTAGAACAGAAGTGGGTAATTGGTTTCCTTGCTCTACAGGAGGATATGTAATTGGGGAGTCTGAAGTGTGCTTGCTCAATGTCTCCAAAGAATGCATTTAAATAATTCCTAACACATTCAAACTGTACTGATCCATCTATGACAGATGATCTGCTCTCCAAAGCATAGACCGAGGCTTTTACATTATGTCCTTTATTTCACCTAAGACCACCTCTCTAGGATCTAATAATGCCTTTCCTTCAGCTGTAGCTATCTGTGCACATCTGTGTAAGGAGGTGGCTTATGCCACAGAGATTCCAGTCCCTGAAGACTATTGAGACCCACCCAATGAGCAATGAAGACACATGGAATATCTTGTTTAAAACTTTATTGAGGGTATAAACGTAACACCATTCATATGTAATTGAAAACAGGGGGTGCCTTGTTTTGACCACAGCTCAACCATAAAAAGACAATAAGAAGGGGCGCAAATTTGTGAGGCATCTAGTAATAGATTGGTATATAAGAGGGCGCCGAAGGGCCACTCACTTAACTTGGTTGTGCACCTCTGCACAACCCCAGTAATAGGCATCTGGTTCCTTGAACTTTGCAGGGACCAGAGCATCTCCTCTCCAGCGGCAATGGTTTCTCCCGTGTCACTTCCGGGTCTGGTCACATGATCGGGGATTCGAGTGACGTCACCACAGGTCCTATTGCGCTAGTTGCGGTTACTAGGGCGACGCCTGGTCCTTCAGGCTGGAATTAGAGGGCCCGGAGCTGCGCCTGCACCATTCCCTCAGCGAGGGAAGAGAGAAATACAACATATATTGTAGTGGTCTTTTAGGAGCGCTGAGGCAATTTGCACAAATTATAACACTCAGATGAGCGTATTAACAAACCTTTATTTCCCTTTACAATGCCACTACGCGTTTCTACAGAGTGTCTGTCTTTATCAGGTGGAGTCCTGTGGAATCTGTGTAAGGAGGTGGCTGTTGCCACAGAGATTCCAGTCCCTGAAGACTGCTGAGACCCACCCACCGGTTATCACCAGCGCGCCATGAGCAATGAAGATACATGGAATATCTTTTTTAAAACTTTATTGAGGGTATAAACATAACACCACTCATATGTAATTAAGAATGGGGGGTTGCATTGTTTTGGCCGCAGCTCAACCGAAGGCACAAATCCACCTTATACACCTGAGGGGAAGAGGCCCAATGTCCGTAGCATGTTAGCCATCACCTAAGGCCTCTTTCACCAGCTGCAACTTGATAAATCAGAAGTTGCCAAACATTAGGGAGGGCGGGCGATGCTCACCATATGAGCAGTATGGTAAAGAGGAAGAGGATGGGTGAGGGGCCCAGCTTATAAGGCCCGGGGGAGGGCCATGCAGAGTGACAAGCAGAGGGTCAGCACCCATTACTCGGTGGGGAGGAGCAGGGGGGTTGTACCCAAGGGGCTCTGCAGTCAGGGGCAGTGACAGCAGCTTCAGTGCCCTACAGACTGCTGAGACCCACCCACCGGTTTTCCCCACCACGCAATGGGCAATGAAGACACATGGAATATCTTTTTTAAAACTTTATTGAGGGTATAAACGTAACACCACTCATATGTAATTGAGAACGGAGGGTCGCGTTGTTTTGTCCGCAGCTCAACCGTAGGCACAAATCCGCCTTATAAACCTGAGGGGAAGAGGCCCTATGCCCTCGGCTGCCCGGGCATTTTAGCCCTCACTAGAGCCCTCTTCCACCAGCCAAGGAGTAGTGAGGGTCTAAGCCTGAGCTGTGACCCCCTCTGAACAACCTCAAAGCCCGTACTGTGCCGTCCTGAAGCCTGAAAGAGAAATTAAACAAACGGAACTTGTTCACGTGTACGCATCCTCCACGTCAAAACGACCATTGACCAAATCCAAATGATAAGCCAAATGGTTATACCTTCTTTTTGCGTAATAACCGAGACAAACAAATATTTCAGTTACTGTGAAATCTTACGATAGCTGGTCCTTCTCTAGCGCCTCGTCGACGCACACAGGGTACCAACTCGGTCCATGCAGGCCGAAACTCGAAAAGAAAATGTTAAGCTTGCAATCCACCCATGGGAGGGAGTTTATTTATGAGGTCATTGACACCAGTGTGGTTGACAAGGAGCACTGGACCTGGGGCAAACTTTAGCAATTCATACCACATGCGGCAGGAACTGATAAATAAAACAAAGTTGAATGCATGAAGTGACAGACACGGGATGTTAATTCCTATATGTATGTCGGTGGCGATTGTGTAAACGAGAGCCAAGTGGGGCCTGCTACCATGGGCAGCACTTGGTACCCCATTGAACTCTTTAAATTCCTGATTACTATGACCCTGGATGCCAGAGTGGAGAGAAGGAGATCAGAAATGTTTCGTTAAAGAGGACCTGTCACCCCCCCCCATGGACATGAAGCTAAGGGCAGCACTGAATGCAGCATGTCTGCTGTATTCAGGCAAGGGGTCCCCCATGTCTGATGGCGGCTGGTACCCCGAGATAATAGTTTAGTAAAACTTACAATCAGGAGCCAAGTAGGCTGTCCCTGGTGCAGCAGCCTGTGTCTCTGTGCCGCCACCCTGCTGCCAATCACATCCTCCTCGCTCTGTCTCTGCTCCCTGTGCTGGTGACGCAGGCAGAGCAAGGTAATGCTTATCCCCACCCCTGGGAAAGGAAGGTGTGTCACAGTCCGCGCTGCCAAGAAATCCGCTCGTAAATAACGCTAGTAATCGGTATCCAAATCAATCCTTTTTATTCATCCAACGCGTTTCAACGCCTCCTGGCGTCTTCCCTGAGGAAGACGCCAGGAGGGCGTTGAAACGCGTTGGATGAATAAAAAGGATTGATTTGGATACCGATTACTAGCGTTATTTACGAGCGGATTTCTTGGCAGCGCGGACTGTGACACACCTTCCTTTCCCAGAGCTTCAATTTCGTCTACCCGAGTGGAGACCGGTGGAAGTCCAGCAGCAGCCATCAGGACACTTACTCTATCAGGCCTTTTAACCAGTTGTGGGTGGCACAACTGGACTAGGTGAGTGAACCTTTTCTCACCTACTTGTTTTTAGTGTCTAGTGATAAGGGCACTATTGCGCCTCTTGTCCCCCCCCCCTCTCTTTTCTTGTATCCCCACCCCTGGCTGGCTGTTCCGCCTTCTGCTGTGATGTCAGAGCATTTCCCTGCCCAGCTCCATAGCATAACATGCAGCTGGGCGGGGAAATGATTTGATGTCACAGCAGGAGGTGGGACAGGCTGAGATAACATTACCTACTGCGTCACCAGCACAGACAGAGCGAGGAGGATGTGATTGGCAGCAGGGAGGCGGCACAGAGACACAGGCTGCTGCACGAGGGACAGCCTACTTGGCTCCAGCTTGTAAGTTTTACTAAACTATTATCTCGGGGTACCAGCCGCCATCAGACATGGGGGACCCCTTGCCTGACTGCAGCAGACATGCTGCATTCAGTGCTGCCCTTAGCTCAACATGTATGGTTGGTGACAGGTCCTCTTTAAGTATACAATGGTACTATACTAATAGCTTAATGTTTTGATTCCATTGTTTAATCAACCCGAGACAGTGTCGGCAGTGATACCGTCTGGGGGTTTTCTAAGATTCACTTGTCTGAATCTTGTAGAGTATACTGTGTTAGATAATTGTTTTGGCCATCTGTAGATGGTTACAGTTTGTACTGTTTTAAAAAAAAAAATTTAATAAATAAAGATTTATCAAAAAAGAAAGTGCAGTGGGAGAGGTTGTATCAGAAGGGGTGAGCTAGGTTTCATCGATGCCAAGGAATGAGAGTTTGTTAGTGATAAAGAGGTCATGGATGAATGAGAGTTTGTTGCAGACAGAGCGAGTATTCTATAGTGCTCCGGGTAAGGGGACTGGGGGAGCAGGGGCTGAATAAATGCGTCTAAGGTTGTTTAGGTTGCGAAGGTTAGTGTTGGATTGTGGGTGTGGGGTAGAGATGACTGTGGGGATGTGGTTGGGGGATCCAGGATTAGGGGATATGTCACCTGCTAGTAGGAGGAGCAGGGAGAGTGTTAGAAGGTGGGAGCAGGGGAGGTTATATGGTGGGCATGCATGTCTGGAGGCAAAGGATGGTATGTGGAGGAACAGATCAGAGGAGGAGGAGAGATGGCAGTGTAGCATGGAGGGAGAGAGCACTACTTCGTTGCTAGGTGGAGGGATAAGTGGAGTTAATAGGAAGTGGAGTAGTATGGGGGTGAAAATTACAAGAGGCGGAAACATTGTGTACAGTAACTATGGATTGCAGCACGTAGGGATGGGATGGAGCAGGGGGTGAGAAGCATCCAGGGATTGGGTGCAGCCAGAGATTGGTTGCAGCGACAAATGCGAAGTGGTGATGAAGACGTATCAATTCAGGATCAACTGCACAACATGTAGGGATGAGGTGCAGCCGGGAATGAGATACGACCAGGGATCGGATGCAGCGGGGGGTCAGATGGAGCTGGGGGGTGCAATAATACCAATTCCAGACAAGTGCACAACACGTAGGGATGAGGTGGAGCAGGGGATGAGGTGAAGCAGGGGATGAGATGCAGCCAGGGATCAGATGTGGTGGGTGGATGAATAGTAATGATGAAGTAGTACCAAGTCAATACAATTGCACAACATGTAGAGATGAGATGCAGTAGGGGATGAGATGCAGCTAGGGTTTGGATGCAGCGAGGGGTCAGATGCAGCAGGGGAGCAAGGGGTGTAATAATGATGAAGTAGTACCAAGTCCAGACAAATGTACAACATGTAGGGATCAGATACAGCAGGGGATGAGATGCAGCCAGGGATCAGGTGCAGCAAGGGGTCAGATGTAGTGGGTGGGTGAGCAAGAATGATGAAATCATACCAAGTCAAGACAAGTGGACAACACATATAGATGAGATGTAGCTGGGGATCAGATGCAGCCAGGGGTCAAAAGCAGCCAGGGGTCAGATGCAGCCATTGGTCGGATGTAGACAGGGGTCAGAAGCAGTCAGGGGTCAGAAGCAGCCAGGGGTCAGATGCAGCCAGGTGTCAGATGCAGCCAGGGGTCAAAAGCAGCAAAGAGATGTGTAGTAGTGATGAAGTCATACCAGGGTGCAGGCTGATGTCTATTTTCAGCTGGTGGTGGCTGTCAGAAGGTGCCGGTGATGGCGTGCGGCAGACCCGCTGGCCTGATTTGCTTGGAGTTTCCCTGGGTCTGGGTCTGCAGTGGATGCTGGCAATCGTGGAGATGGAAGAAGCGGTCATGGTTGGGATGAGGAGCCCCTCTGTTCAGCCCTCGGGCCAGGAGAGCTAGTCGGGACAGGGACATAGGTGGAGGTGGCTTCCATGGTTAGGCCTGGCCAACAGCCAATGTTTCATCCTCTCTATAATGGCCTCCTACTTCCATTCTTCAGTACCCTCTGTGTTTACCCCCACCACGTATCACCCCTTGCAGCCATTTACTTTCATGAAGGTGACCACCTCGCCAACATAGAAGGTGTGGAGTCGAGGAGGCAGATTCTCCCACTGCAAGGTAGACCGGTTTGCTTAGCACTTGGTACCAGTCGCGGCTTCAGCTATGAACCCCTATCCCCTCCTCTGAATGAAGTCTACCACCTGGCCCCGAGTAAATTGATCCTCAAAGCTGGCTCACTTGGACCCCTCCAATCTTTCTCAGGTAAGGGCCTCTGAGAGCCTGGTCTCTTCTACAAATGACAAGAGGTGGTTTAGGCCTATAAGAATCCTTGCTAGGAGGTGATAGGGGGCTCCACATTGCATTCTCCCAGTCAAAGACCTCTGTTGGGGGTACTATAGAAGGCAAGGATACAGAGGCTTTTAGCACTACTACCTCCTCCTCTTGAAATTTCAGATCCAATGGCTGCAGCACTGGCTGCAAGTTTGGTAAGGCCAGGCAGGCTGCACTATCCTCCCACCAAATTCTAGATGCCCTGGCCCGGCTGGCATAGGGAATGGCTCTTGTCCTGAGCTTTGTTTCGGTGGTACCTCTTCAGGTATCCAGGACCATCACTGGAACCTCACTGCAGACTATGCCCAAAGCGGGGAACGCAGCTGAGATCCAGCTCACATATGTGGCCACCTCTTGCTCCTCTTCGGGCTGCTCCAGTAGCGGTGATGCACCCTCGGACCCTGGAGTGGTGAGGAAAGTAATCTCCTGCAGAGCAGGCATGTCTTGGGATGGATTCATGTCTGGACTGCAGGCACGCAGTAGCACGGTATTGCTCCTTTCTGTGCAGCAATCCCAAGATGGTGCCAGTCTCCACAGTGACACATCTTTCCTTTGCCAAGGGTTCCGTCCTCTTCCAGCACCAGCAGCCAATCGCTTAGGGAATATTATTGTTTGCCCAAGCTTGTGGCCTTAAACTCCTTATTAATCCCTCCATGGGGTAGGTTGCAAAAGGTACCTGACTTTCACATCCCTATGCCACAGGGAAGAATTGGGCTTGTGGTGAGCGTATTAACATATTTGGAGGAGAAATGAGAAAAAGAAAATAGTTTTTTTCAGCTGACCACCAATTCATCTGGAATGTTCAATAAGGCAAGTGGGCAATGCACGGACATGTCCGAAGGCCGGTTCCCAGGAGAAGGATGAAGTAACTTAAAAGGAAAACAAGGAGTTTTCAAAAAAAGACCAGTACTTGAAAAAATAAAATTACATAGTGCTCTGTATATAAAAATAGTAAAACTTTATTAGTGCATATTAAAAGAGGTTAAAGGGAACCTGACCCCTCCAAATTACCCCCAACTCTATTAATACCTGTCCCTGCACCCTTAAAGATGATTAGCAGCTGTCCTTTTGTGTAAAAAAAGCGTTTAGTACCATTGAGAAAAATGCTATTATTCACTTACATCCCAGGGACTTCTTCACACTGAATAAGTCTCACAGGGCTTTCCCTGTGAGACTCTAGCCCTCCTGACTCGCTCATTATCACGCCCCGATGGGCGTGATAACTAATCCTAATCCTCCTCGCCCTGCAGAAAGGGCATAATAGCCGGTGTGATGCTATTTGCGTCACCTCCGGTCCTTTAGACGTCTGTACACCCTTTTGGTGTAAGCCGACAAGCCACACGGATCCACGGCACCACATGAAAAATTATAACAAGTGCCTATGGGCACGGACAGCCACGGACAGTACGGATCCCAGGGAAACAGTACTTCCGGGCTATGACTCATGAACTGTGCATGCACAGTTCATGGGTATGATGTAGTTGTTAATAACATTCCCCTTAGGGGTCGTGTCATTATGGATCCTATGAATCCATGAAAACCAAAGCCAACGGATGCTGCTTGCAGCATTCAGTTTACCTGTACATGGGAATCTGTGGGTATACAGGGATTTCCTGTATACTAATGGATTCCAAAAGTGACAGTGTGAAGGCAGCCTAAGGAAAGGAAAAAAGAGATTGCACACTTTCAAGAAGCAATATCCATGTTATTGTGTTTTATGAGTGTGAACAGACCTATACGACCATGTATGTTAAGCATATAATGGACATATGTAGTTCAATATAATACCTACCACCAGCCCCTCACATGACTATAGTATGACTCATCCTGTCTAGTATTATTGAAAAGGTATTCTATTGGAATGGACTTGCTGTCCTTTTTAAAGTCACCTATTACTTTGCAGGAAGGCTCTCTACGGCTATATGAGTCTTGACAAAAGATATATCACCACACCTATACATATAGAGGGGTGTAGGGCCTTGTTAAAGCAAATGCCCCAATGTAAGAGAGTAGGTATGTTACCATATGTGGCACCCCATGGGTTAATGTGCCACAGTAACATCACACGGGTTCCCTCCCCACAATACACTGACTTACACTAGCACCTCTGGGCCAGGAGGGGAGCACAACCTGCTCTCTTAAATACTCCAGGTCCACAGGAAGTATCTCAGTTCAGTACGGGACAGTACTGTGAAGAGCAGAGTTAGTTTCAGTTTCTGGAAGAACTGAGAGAGGCTGTAGTGTAAAAGGAGCTGTGCCAAGCTCCTCTGCTGTCTGCTCACGATTCCAGGCCTAGTGAGGGTCTGAGGGAAAGGAGAACTACAAGCAGAGAGACACATCTGGGAGCTTGAGCGCCATCCCGACTCGCCCCAGAAGAGCGCACAGAACGGACACCGGATCCGGTACTGTGACTGACACACAGCACGGTGAATCCAGGAGTAGTGGGGTCTCTAGACAGCCACAGTACCAGAGCAAAGCAACACGGCGGGGTCAGCACAGCACAGAGGACTCAAGTTGCCTAGCCAAGTGGTACCAGCAGAACAGAGAGAGAGAGTGAGACAGTACCAGCAGCTCAGCTAGACGCAGCAGCCAGGACACACACACAGCGCAGCACGAGGAAGCTGATGACCCGGACAGGGTGGGAGGAAAACCCGGCCCCTACAGACTCCGTGGACAATCTGCAATAACATCGCAGTAAAGCTTTGGAAACTACAAAACGTGAGTGTGTGTTCCTTAACTCGTCTTCACTATTCACCTCCATCATAGACTTTGCCAACACTGCCCCTGGGAACCCAGTTCTGCCCACTGGAACTATTCCATCTCAGCTGCTACTACATCATCCCCGGAGGTTCTGCAGCAGCAGTCCCATTAGTGGCTGCACACAGTGGGTGGGGTCACGATAGACTATTCTCCCTGTAAATACACCCTTTTATTTGCCAGGGCCCAGGACACGGTCCGGACCAGGACCCCGTGACATTCCCCCTGAAGCAGACACGGTCCAGCACCGAGTACCATTGTCCCAGTAGGCTCGACAAACCTGGCGTCACAAACAGGATCTACCGCGCCCGTTAAAATGGGCAGCGTGTGCCGTGATTGATGTGAAAACTGAATTTGAACTGCGCCATCTGAACTGTATTTTTGAAAATCCGCCATTTTGCTGAACGCGGGAAAGAAAGGGGGCGGTACCCTGCAGTGGCGCGAATTCAGCCTCCTCCCTTGCTGCTGATGACATCCGGCGGGGAAGAAGATCCCTGGTGCACCGCGGAACCTCCAAGAGACATCCGGACGGAAACGGAAGATGGAGGGCGGATATTAACTAAGGGGGCCCAAGATGTCGCAGCCCGATGCGCAAGACAGCGACGGAGCAGCCGGTGGAGCTCCAGCGCCGGACCTAGCGATAGTGCCCGGCGGTGCAGCGGCGCAAGGAACAGCCATTCCTGATGCCGTATACTCCAGGGGCAATGTGGCTGCCCCAGTACTCCAGTGAGCCCAATACACTAACTGACTTTATGCTAAAGATAAAAGAATATTATGTGATGTACCCCCTCATTGAAGCCCAGCGTGTAGGAATGATAATGGGACAATTAATGGGCAATGCACGGCGTGAGGTTGCATCCTGGCTGGACACAGATAAGGACACTGTAGAGCATCTAGTAGCCAGACTGAAAGCAACGTTTGAATCTGCTGCTGATACCCGGGCTAAGATGAGGTTCTTTGCATGCCACCAGAAACCTAAACAGAGTGCCAGAGACTTTGCCTTGAATCTGCAGGAAGCACTCAAAGCCCTTAAGCTGGCAGAACCTGCTTTAGCCCCGGGATCTGATAAAATGCTACTTGACCAATTTATAAAGGGCCTCCATTCCCCTTCCCACAGAGGACAGTTGGGCATGATACTGCTGCAGAACCCTGACATGACATTTACTGAGCTGAAAGATAGAGCTATTCGTCTGCAGCAGCTGGAAGAGCCCCGGGAATTAACCTCTGTACCGGACACTGCAGCAGCACTTCAGTCACCAGCAGCGCCAGCGACATCTGCAATGTCAGCAACTGCTGCTGAGACCGGGGAATATATCTCTAATGCAGCCCTCAATCAAAAGCTAGATGCCCTGACAGACACCGTGATCTCAATGGCCAAGGTCATCAAGGAACTGCGAGAGTCAAAGCCTGCACCCAAGATCAAGTTGGCGACCAGCCGAGAGGATGTCCCATGGATGAGGCCCAGAAGATACCCAGCAGCAAGAGGACGACCCAGCGATCGCTACCAACCAGATGGACAGCCCATTTGCCGCCGTTGCCAGAAACCAGGTCATCTTGCTCGAGAGTGTCCTTTAAACGACGATTCCCTGGGCAGGCGGGCCGCTCCCCAGGAATGAACGCTACAGGTCCTTCAGCCTGGTTTGACAGATTTGTGGGAGGACAGCCGGTGATCCCTATCGTGTTGGATGGCATCCCCTTTAGTGCCTTGCTGGATACCGGGTCCCAGACAACATCAATCCCACATGTTCTTTATAAAAGGTACTGGGCTGATTCAGACAGTCCTAGTGCACCAGATGACGTTAACTTTGATATATGGGCTAGTAGTGGACAGTTAATACCACAGGTTGGGTTTACAGAAATGAGTATTCAGATTGGGAAGGTAGAACTGCATAACCAGGGTGTTATAATCATAGATGTTAACCGGCGAGAACGTGAACCAGTGATGCTGCTAGGAATGAATGTAATTGAGAAATATTTTTCCGAAGTGTTAAGTGTTTTGCAGCAAATCGCCGAGACTGCCGGAACCGGGCAACAGAGGCTTCTGCACACAGAGATCAAAGCCTTGATGTTGAAGTAGCAGGTAGAAATCTCCGGAGGTGAGATCGGCAGTGTACGAGTAAGTGATCCAATACCCATTGTGATTAGTGATGGGCGAATCCTAAATTACTCGGAATCGCTTGACTCTAGCGAGTCCGAGCACAGGACTCGCTACTCGTTGCGAGTCTAGCGAGTCCAATGTTAATGAATGGGGAAGCGAGTAATAGCGAGTAGTGTGAGATTTACAAATCGCAGATGTGTCTCGGAAGCTTCAGCCTGAAGCAATCCTAGTTTTGCCATTTATTTGCATTGCTCGTTTACTTTGTAAGTAATCGCTGACTCGCACAGATAAGATCCTGTCTCCTCTGTACAGGCTGCCAGCTCCAGGGTCCTAGAGCCCGCCTGCTGCCTGATGTAGCAGTGCTGAGATTGTTCTCAGTCTGCTCATTCCCTGTGTACAGACATGAATGTCTGTGCACAGAGATGATGTAGCAGAGCTGAGATTGTTCTCAGTCTGCTCGTTCCCTGTGTACAGACATGAATGTCTGTGCACAGAGATGATGTAGCAGAGCTGAGATTGTTCTCAGTCTGCTCATTTCCTGTGTACAGACATCTATATTTATGCACAGGGGATGTAGCAGAGAGGACATCGCGTTTTGGACTGCGTCGGACGGAAGAGGATTTTTTTAATTAAAGATGGAGTCCCTAATGGCTTTTTTTTTATTTCTAATAAAAATTTTTCCTTGTGTTGTGTTTTATTTAAAACAATTTAATAGAAATTCATGGCGGTCATGTCTAATATTGGCGTGACCGCCATAAATTTCGGGCTTAGGGTCAGCTGATAATACAAAGCTGGCCCTAACCTCTTTATTACCCAGCGTGCCACCGCTACCAGGGCCGCTGGAAGAGCGGGGTTCAGCGCCAGAGGATGGCGCTTCAATGAACGCGCCATCTTCTGGGGCGGCTGCGGGCTGCAATTTGCAGAGGGGGGTGCCCAGAAAGCTTGGGCATCCCTGCGCTGCGGATTCCAGCCCCCAGCTGCTTAGCTGTACCTGGCTAGACATAGAAATTGCGCGGAGCCCCACGCATTTTTTTTTAATTATTTCATGAAATTCTGAGATTCTGACTCTGAGACTCTGACTCTGAAATTCATGAAATAATAAAAAAAAAAATGCGTGGGGCTCCGCGCAATTTCTATGTCTAGCCAGGTACAGCTAAGCAGCTGGGGGCTGGAATCCGCAGCGCAGGGATGCCCAAGCTGTCTGGGCACCCCCCGCTGCAAATTGCAGCCCGCAGCCGCCCCAGAAGATGGCGCGTTCATTGAAGCGCCATCCTCTGGCGCTGAACCCCGCTCTTCCAGCGGCCCTGGTAGCGGTGGCACGCTGGGTAATAAAGGGGTTAGGGCCAGCTTTGTATTATCAGCTGGCCCTAAGCCCGAAATTTATGGCGGTCACGCAAATATTAGACATGACCGCCATGAATTTCTATTAAATTGTTTTAAAAAAAACACAACACAAGGAAAATTTTTTATTAGAAATAAAAAAAAAAGCCATTAGGGACTCCATCTTTAATTAAAAAAATCCTCTTCCGTCCGACGCAGTCCAAAACGCGATGTCCTCTCTGCTATATCCCCTGTGCATAAATATAGATGTCTATGCACAGGGAATAAGCAGACTGAGAACAATCTCAGCTCTGCTACATCATATCTGTGCACAGACATTCATGTCTGTACACAGGGAACGAGCAGACTGAGAACAATCTCAGCTCTGCTACATCATCTCTGTGCACAGACATTCATGTCTGTACACAGGGAATAAGCAGACTTAGAACAATCTCAGCACTGCTACATCATCTCTGTGCACAGACATTCATGTCTGTACACAGGGAATGAGCAGACTGAGAACAATCTCAGCACTGCTACATCATCTCTGTGCACAGACATTCATGTCTCTACACAGGGAATGAGCAGACTGAGAACAATCTTAGCACTGCTACATAATGTCTGTGAGCAGGCGGGCTCTAGGACCCTGGAGCTGCACAGAGAAGACAGCTGGACTCGGCTCGCAAAGAAACAGCAGTTATCTGCGAGTTTCCCTGCTATCACTGGCACAGTAGCCAGTGATTACTCGCACGAGTCTAATGCAAACAATGGCAATCCTAGTTTTGTCAGCGTTTCTGACAAAACTAGGATTGATATTGATTTGCATTGGACTCGTGCGAGTAATCACTGGGAAACTCGCAGAGTACCGAGTCCTGCGAGTCCCTTACTACTCGCCGAGTAACGAGTCCTAGCGAGTAGATTCGCCCATCCCTAATTGTGATACCTCCCTAAACTGAAATGTTGGTCTGGTGTAGAGCCGCAATATGCATCAAAGGGCAAGACTATCAGGCCCTGGTAGAACCCGTGTACTCAGACAGTAGACCCACCATACTCACAGCTAGGGAAGTAGTTGACGTACACAAGGGAAGAGTGCCATTACGCCTATTAAACTGTGGAGAAGATGAGGTCACATTACCAAAGTATGCTACCATGGCTAAGTTGTACACGGTTGATAATAACAACATCACAGCCGTCGAGCCCTTGAACCCGTCAAGTCAGGCGGATGACAATGGCTCAGGAGAGAAGCTGGAGGATTGGTGCCAAAAGCTACATGTAGGTACCAGTTCTACACCTCCCCGTCACAAGCATGGAGTATACCGAGTAGTGAAAGAATATGAGCAGATATTCAGCAAACACCCGTTAGACTTTGGGCAAATCAAAGGGGTAGAGCACACTATACCCACAGGTAACCATCAGCCTATAAAAGAGAGGTATAGACCATTACCACCCGCTCACTACCAAACCACCAAAGACATGCTCAAAGAAATGAAATCTGCAGGGGTAATAAGAGACAGTTGTAGCCCTTGGGCAGCACCTCTAGCGTTAGTTAAAAAGAAGGATGGGACCATGAGAATGCGCGTAGATTATCGGCAGATTAATCGCATCACACATAAGGATGCATACCCATTACCTAGGATTGAGGAGTCATTAGCTGCATTAAAATCTGCTAACTACTTTTCTACCCTTGATCTGACTAGTGGATACTGGCAGGTTCCTGTGGCCGAGGCCGACAAAGAGAAGACAGCGTTTACTACGCCAATGGGCCTCTGTAAGTTCAATTGTATGCCATTCGGACTCTGCAACGCACCCGGGACCTTCCAACACCTAATGGAGAGCTGTTTAGGACACAAGAACTTTGAAACTGTCCTCCTGTACTTAGATGACGTCATAGTCTACTCCAAGACGTATGAGCAACATCTACAAGACCTGGAAGAAGTGTTCGAAGCTCTATCCAAATATGGCATGAAGATCAAGCCATCCAAATGTCACCTTCTCAAACCAAAGGTACAGTACCTGGGACATGTTGTGAGTTCAGAGGGAGTAGCACCAGATCCTGATAAAGTCACAGTGATAAGGGATTGGCCAAGACCTACGAACGTGAAAGATGTGAGGCAATTCCTGGGCCTGGTAGGCTATTACAGAAGATTTATCAGAGGATTCACGAAGCTAGCAGCTCCTCTACAAGACATCCTGGTAGGACAATCAAGAAAGTCTGCAACCCGTAATCCTCCTTTCCAGTGGAGTGAAGAGAAGGAAGACTCCTTCAACAAGCTGAAAAGTGCACTGACAGGAGAAGAGATCCTGGCATACCCAGATTACCATCAGCGATTCATTCTATACACGGATGCCAGCAACGTGGGACTGGGAGCAGTATTGTCCCAGATGCAAGGAGGCAAAGAAAGAGTTATTGCCTTTGCAAGTAGGAAGCTCCGGCCTACAAAAGAAATCCCGAGAACTACAAGTTAGAACTACTGGCAGTAGTTTGGGCTGTGACTGAACGTTTTAAGCACTACTTGGCAGCTGCAGAATTCACCATCTACACGGATAACAACCCGTTGACTCACCTGGATACAGCAAAATTAGGTGCACTGGAGCAGCGATGGATAGCTTGGCTTTCTAATTACAACTTTGTCATCAAATATAAGGCAGGTCGCAAGAACAGGAACGCAGATGCCTTGTCACGGATGCCACACCTGAGAGACGTGGAAGAGGAACCGGAAGAGTTGGAAGAGATTGAACTACCGGCCTATCAAAGAGAGCAGAAGGTAAATCTTTACCCGTTAAGACACTACGGATGGGTTGAGACCCAAGATACTGATTCAGCTGTGAAGCTAGATAAAAGAACTGCTTACGCAACAAGGTGCATACCCTGATCAGAATGCCCCAGCTGAGACTATACAGCTCTGGAAGGAAAAAGGAAAGTTGTTTCTGTATCAAGGGAAGCTCTGCAGAAGGCATATCAATCCCAAAACACATGAACTGGTCTGGCAGATAATCGTGCCCAAGCAAGACATCCAAATGGTCTTAGAAGTGTACCATGACGGCGCAGGTCATTTCGGATGGAAGAAGTTAGAAGCGATCCTGAGAGAAAGATTCTATTGGGTTGGCTTGAGAAGGTCAATTGAACGTTGGTGTAGAGCATGTGCCGCATACAACCTCAGAAGGAAAGATCCACAGAAAGCTCCACTTCAGCCAATAGTAACCAAGCAGCCACTTGAGCTAGTCGCATTAGACCACGTCAAGTTGTCACCAAGCCGGTCAGGCTATGTCTATGCCTTAACCATTGTAGACCATTATTCACGCTTCTTAGTAGTAGTACCAGTTAAAGATCTGACGCAAAGACGGCAGCAAAAGCATTCCAGACGCATTTCTGTAGACCGCATGGTTACCCAGAACAAGTCCTTGCAGACCAAGGTCCAGCTTTTGAATCAGAATTATTCAAGGAATTCTGCAATATGTACGGTTGTAAGAAAATCCACTCAACAACGTACCATCCCCAAACAAATGGTTTATGCGAGAAGATGAACCACATTGTAATTGAACTGTTAAAGACTTTACCAGAATCAGAAAGAAACCAGTGGCCAGATAAATTACCCAATTTGGTAGACTTATACAACCATGTTCCAGTAAGTTCTACAAACTGCACTCTGGCATACCTTATGCGTGCAAGACCCGGTAAATTACCAATTGATCTAGAAATTGGAATCAAAAACCAGATACAGAAGCAGAAGAAACAGATTGGGATACCAAACGTTAGAAACAATATCAACAAGTGCAAGAATGTGTAGAGAGGAACTTACAGCAAGCTAGAGCAAGACAAGAGAAGACCTTTAACAAACATGCTCAAGATATGTCATTACAGGAAGGTGATCAAGTTCTCAAGAGAAAGAGACGCTCTAACAAACTGGATAATCAGTGGGAAACCGTCCCATACACAGTCTTACCATCTAACCTAGACAATGTTAAAACCTGTTTGATAAGCAAAGATGAAGGAAGAACTTCAGCAGTCGTATCGCGAGATCAGCTTAAATTGTGTCCTGAAACCCTAAAGACACCTGAAATAACAGAACCTGTATAGGTCCAACCTACTAAAGAGAAAGAAAAAGAAGATGAAGTATTCCACACGGTACTAGGAGATTTCCCCAAAACATGGCCAAATTACCACAGAGCAGTTTTAGTACCAATGATTGCATTCCCTTCAATGGTGGAACCAACACCAGAACCCGTGTTACCAGATCCCGTTATACCAGAACCTGTGTTACCAGAAGAAGACCCAAGACTTGAAGAACTGGAAGTAGAATCTGAAGAGGAAGACCCAATTCCTGGTCCTAGTGAACTTGCCAGTCCTGCAGTCAGATACCCATCTGCCATAATACCAAGCACCCCAAATAGGTACACGTCCACTCACACTATCAGACTAAGTCCACCAACATTGCGCAGATCAGAGCGTAGTACCCAAGGTCAGTTACCAGTTAGGTACAGAGAGTAAAATGCAGAATTAAATGTGTAGAGTGTAAATATGTTTGTTTGAATATAAATTGAACGCGGTGGACAAATGTACATAGTTAGCGTAGCGTTAAAAAAAAAAAAGCCCAGTACCTACAGAGACTATCCTGTATGAACTTTGAACTTTTCTTATTTACTTATGGACCATATATACCACAGACTGGTAGTGGTAAGAACTCTCTTGTATATATTTATCAGCTCGGAGTCAATAGACTAAACCCCCGGAAAGACTGCTTTTTGACTTTTTGGACTCTTTTTGACATTTTAGTGATTTTTGTACTTTTTCATTTTAAGTCTATGTAAATATAAAATGTGTTAACTGTTGTTTACTTGTTTTTTCACAGTCCCGGAGTACTGTATTTAACTAAGGGGGAATGTGGCACCCCATGGGTTAATGTGCCACAGTAACATCACACGGGTTCCCTCCCCACAACACACTGACTTACACTAGCACCTCTGGGCCAGGAGGGGGAGCACAACCTGCTCTCTTAAATACTCTAGGTCCACAGGAAGTAGCTCAGTTCAGTATGGGACAGTACTGTGAAGAACAGAGTTAGTTTCAGTTTCTGGAAGAACTGAGAGAGGCTGTAGTGTAAAAGGAGCTGTGCCAAGCTCCTCTGCAGTCTGCTCACGATTCCAGGCCTAGTGAGGGTCTGAGGGAAAGGGGAACTACAAGCAGAGAGACACATCTGGGAGCTTGAGCGCCATCCCGACTCGCCCCAGAGGAGCGCACAGAACGGACACCGGATCCGGTACTGTGACTGACACACAGCACGGTGAATCCAGGAGTAGTGGGGTCTCCAGACAGCCACAGTACCAGAGCAAAGCAACACGGCGGGGTCAGCACAGCACAGAGGACTCAAGTTGCCTAGCCACGTGGTATCAGCAGAAGAGAGAGAGAGAGTGAGACAGTACCAGCAGCTCAGCTAGACGCAGCAGCCAGGACACACACAGCGCAGCACGAGGAAGCTGATGACCCGGACAGGGTGAGGGGAAAACCCGGCCCCTACAGACTCCGTGGACAATCTGCAATAAGATCGCAGTAAAGCTTTGGAAACTACAAAACGTGAGTGTGTGTTCCTTAACCCGTCTCCACTATTCACCTCCATCAAAGACTTAACCAACACTGCCCCGGGGAACCCAGTTCTACCCACTGGAACTATTCCATCTCAGCTGCTACTACATCATCCCCGGAGGTTCTGCAACAGCAGGGGTCCCATTAGTGGCTGCACACAGTGGGTGGCGTCACGATATCTTATCTTGTAAAAAGAAAATAGGGAGGGGGACAAGAGGCGCAATAGTGCCCTATCACTGATGACACTTGTGTAAGGTGGTGGTGCTGTGAAGCTGCTCACCTGGTCCAGTTGTGATCCCCACAACTGGTTTGAAGGCGTTTTGGAATCAGTGTTCCAGCTGCTGCAGGACCTCCACCGACCACTGGATAGTGGTTTAAATCCAAGACAATGATGGGAGTGATGGTGTGTCACGGTCCGCGCTGCTGTGGCATGAATAAACTCACCAAAGAGACAGCAGTTATTCCATCCTTTTATTTCCTCCTCTCTCCTACGCGTTTCAGCGCCACACCCGGCGCCTTCCTCAGTAATGTCCCTGAGGAAGGCGCCGGGTGTGGCGCTGAAACGCGTAGGAGAGAGGAGGAAATAAAAGGATGGAATAACTGCTGTCTCTTTGGTGAGTTTATTCATGCCACAGCAGCGCGGACCGTGACACACCATCACTCCCATCATTGTCTTGGATATCTTATCTTATCTTCTCCCCTGTAAATACACCCTTTTATTTGCCAGGGCCCGGGACACGGTCCGGACCAGGAACCCGTGACATTCCCCCTGAAGCAGACACGGTCCGGCACTGAGTACCCTCGTCCCAGTGGGCTCGACACATACACAATAAAGGTAAATCAGGAGAGATGCATAGAAGAGGTGACTACCCCGTAATGTTCTTGATCTGCCCCTCCCCTTTCAACGAAAAGTACAGAGTGTATAAGTATTTACTGAAAATGGATATGGAATCAAAAAGAACTGCTATATTTCTGTCTTCTCTCCCTGGGTTCACCCGCACTGCTTGTCTGCTAATGCAACTGCTTGCTACAGATTGGCGGTCTGGCTTATTGGCCACCCCCCACACTACACGCATGCGCCGTGCTTGTAAATAGTATAACCCAGCGTTGCTCCGCAACGCCTGTAAATAGAGAGCAGAGTGTGAATGATGACTTTGTAGTAGGCAGAAAGTGAAAAGAAATGAATTGAGTCTTAATATATCGATTCTTATCTGGTGCATAAGATATAACTTAAGTCGCAGTTTTTTGTTTTGTTTTTCTGTTTCTTTGCCTAATTTAGTTGTTAATATGAGCACTTATCTCACTAAACAGGCGTAGACGTATAGGTTCCCCTCCTATTTAGGACGTGGATCTAATGTCACACGCCGAGACCTGACCGGAAGAGGCGGCATCCCGCCACGAAACTGTGCTCGTCGTCTGCACTCCACACTCCCTCCCCTCACCATGTCATGCCTGTAACCCGGCTGGACAAATAAACTGAAGATCTGTGTACCGGTGAGTGACGCTTATTTCTTCTTCGTATGGATAATAATGGACATATGTTATTATTATCTGAACTGCTAGCAGATAGAAGAGGTGGCCTTGCACACTGCTGACCCTCTGCAATAGTAAAGGTATTCTCTCTAAAAAAAGTTATTAAAAGCTCTCTTAAGGTACCGTCACACGCTAGGATATAGGTGAACGAGATTGTTAGCTATGTCACGTGACCGCGATCCTTCCATTAGTGCGTTGTCACACGCAAGGATATCGTTAATGATCTTAAATTTGGCAAAGCGCCAGCTACATGGAGAAAAATGATTGAACGATGTCATAAAGCGGCAGGAATAGGAGAATTATGAACGACATCGTTAAAAAGGTGTCGCACTGATTGATGTTGCTGCTTCCCAGAACTTGGATGATGAACGATAGATTTGAGCTCAGGATCTCAAAAGTTTGCTCAATACTACCTATGACATATCAGTAAACAATGTATAGAAAAGAGAGAAGAAAGTGAGAGTGCACATGAAAAGAACCTGGTGGTCTAGTGGGGATATGTTTGTGGTGGTGGGGGATTGGCCGCTCACCTTCCGTTGTTGTGTACCCATGCAGAACGCCAGTGTATTGCTCCACTGTATGGACATGGCCCCAGGTTCTTTCCTCATCTCCTTCCTGGTCCGGTCACGTGGGGAACTCCAGTCACGTAACCACCGCATCACCGTGACGTCACCACAGGTCCTTCAGCCGGCTCAAAGGATGTCTTCCACATACAGCAGCTCCAGCCACACACCCCACAAGGCAAATTATTACATTGATTGCTCTTCAGCGGACCGCTGTCTTCCTCAGGTGGGTTAACTCATTGCCTTAACCCAACATTCAAAAAAGAGTGTCCGATATTTTACCACTTTTTGTGGTTTTACTCACGGCCTCAGCTGATTTTCTGGTGTGTCCCAGTGATGTTCCTGTGCTCCGGAGCGGACTGCAAACACCGTGGCCAGCGGTGTTGCTTCCGGGTTCCGCCTGCATCGCGGTGAGGTGTCCGTCGCGTCACTGCGTCGTCACCATCACGTGACTTAGTGTGGAGCTTGTTGGTGAGCTTTCGCTAGCGTGAGCTGTAACTGGTCAGTGGGGCTTGTCTGTCACTCGACGTGTTTCGTGGGACGGCGTCCCACTTCACTCTTTGTTGAACTTTGGGTAAAGGCAATGAGTTAACCCACACATCAGTGACTGGATGACCCTATAGATATCACACTGACACCGATATGATTACTGTGTTAGCACTGAAACTGTAGTTGCCACAGTAACACTGTGGTGTACTCTAGATAGTAACCTACATACACATTAAGCATTGGCAGCTTTATACTCCAATATAATTAATGACCGAGACACACATGAAAATATAGTAAAGAGCACAAAAGAACTGAAAACAAGTCATTAAGCTGACATAAGGCTTACTATTGCAGTGTACTTAAGAAGCAAGGACACACCTGGATAGAAACCAGAAAACCACAAGCAACCATATGTAAGAAACATCTAAAAAGAAATATCTCAGAAATTATAGCACCATATACAACATACAATAATTGTGCATTCCAAACTATAACTAACACACAGTATCCTGCCACTTCTTGAAAGAAGGACAACAACTACGGACACCAATTACATACATAAATGATCAAGGTGAGAAACCCCTATTTATGATATGTATTACCTAATGTGAAAGGTGAACAAGGTATAGGGTCTAATGATTATATCTATATTTATCTAATCACCAGGCATACCACAACTAAATTCCTGATAACAAAACTACATGCCCTAACAGGAATATCAGAATACCCAAAAAAGATATATACAAGATTGAAGGAAACAAATACATACAAAAAACAACCAGACAGAACATATACCGTAACTCAATTGCATCTATTTCTTTAAATTTTTCCTCCACAAATTATCACCCCAGAAAAGACCCACACATAGACACTTGGTTTGGTTGTCTAAAAGACAAGAACACTCATAGGGCCTGTTTTATTTATTCCAGTGCAGAGAAGACAAGCCATAAAACAAGCCTGTTGAAAGCACATTGAACATTGATTACTGACAAGAGTCTATGTAAAAACCCGGCTCTCCTAAAACAACCCCTATCATCCTCACTTCTAGTCAGATTTTTATCTTGTTTTTTATCTTGTTTTTAACATCTTTTATTGTAATTCTATTCCCCTAGAGAAATATGTGTTGATCATGTTTTAAAATTTCATAATAAATTGTTTTATTGAAATATAGTGGACTATGGTGTAGTACAAGGGTGGGGAACCATTTTTCTGCTGAGGGCCATTTGGAAATTTCTACAATCCTTGAAAGGCCGTACAAAATTATCAACTTGAAAATTACCCACTATATTTGGTTAAACAGTCAACTCACCCCTACTGTTGTGGCTGGAGCTGCTTCTCATTGGCGTGGGTGATATTGGTCATGTTGCTTCTCAACTGCTTTCCTAGATTTGCTAAAGCCCTAGACATCACAGGAGAGGCTGGGAGCATATACCTCACTGAAGAGGCCGAGGATGGGGCATAGAAATCACTGGAGAGCTGGATTTAAAGGGCAGACAGTCGGCAAAACGCGTCTGCCAGCCTGAGCACTGCGGTCCCCTGGAATCTGGCCGGGGGGCCACAAAAAAGTCATCGAGGGCCACATTTGGCCATGGGACCTGAGGTTTCCCCTCCCCCCAGGTCTAATACATCATAACGGTTCCTTACATAAGAATATAAGTAAGCAATAACGTATAGATAATAGAGCAGAAAAAGTATATTTGTATTTTATGTAACCCCTTCTCATTTACAGCACCATGGATCAATGGTGCTTTAAAAAAAATAATGAAAATACTAATAATACATGATCGTTTTTTATGACTCAAGAAGCTAGATTTGTGAGAAAGAAGCAAGATCATACAAAGTGTATTAGATTTCTGCTAAATCTTCTATAGTGATTTTGCTTTCTATTTATATTCAATAGTGATGTTATAAGATACAGGCCTAGCAGGCCAACTGAAGCATCTATTCTCACATGAACTATATATAATTATGAGCTCAGGACATTCCCTCTCCCACAACGGCCTCTGATTGATAGCTTCGACATACTAGCATAGGAACAGGGAAGCCGCCAATCGGAGTGGTAGGTGGGATAAGCCCCACAGCTCATAAATAATACCCGCAGAGCACACATTTGCATAATGCATGCATATGTGCTTCAGTTCTCTGCATTTCCCAGAAATACAGCAAAACCTCATGATTACCATACCTTAATACATTACATTTTACTCACACACATAGTAGCATGAATTAGCAGAATCTATATTTGCTTTGTGCAGTTTTCCTTCATGTATATTTTAGGCCTCATAGGGATGTTCCTTTTTCCTGGACAGAACACGGACCCATTTTAATCTACGAGGCTGTTCACATGTTCAAGTTCATGTTCAACAAAAAAAATACACTGAGATATGTCCATTATTCATCAAAGTTATGGATCAAAATCATTCATACAAGTCTATGGGACTGTGAAATTACGGACAGCACGTGGATGCCATCTGTGTAAAGTTTGTGTGTTGTCTCTTAAAAAAACAATTAATGGGAAGGAGAAGCTTTGCACTTTCTTTTTTTGTAGCATGGAATAAAATCACTAATGATAACAAACTAAGGGCACATTCCCACCATCAGTGTTCACAGCATTTTGGACATAACGTGTTGTTTCTACATCCTAAACAGTGCATTGTACAGTACAGGCTCAGTGGATGGGATGTAGACAAATACTGTGTCCACTGTACTTGTTTTCTCCGCAGCATAAACAGAAATGTGGGGCGGCTTCCCAGGTGCAAGAACCAGGGGCATAACTACAACAGGTGCAGGGGATGCGATCGCACCCGGGCCCCAGAGCCTAGGGGGCCCCAAAAGTCTTTTTGGTCTATAGAAAAAGACTATTGCTGTTAAAGATTTACAATAATTGGGGGCCCTGTTGGAGCTTTCGCATCAGGGTCCATGAGCTTCAAGCTAAGCCACTGGCAAGAATGTCAATTTATTGCTGTGGAGTAGGTAATCTCATCGGGTGATTGCAAGGAAAAGCTGCTGCGTCATCTGACTGTGGGCATGTTCATCCGCTGAGATCACTGGCTTCCGCACAGGAGAGGAGACACTGCATCATTGTGTGGACATAGCCTTAATAATACAGCAGCACTCTGTATCAACTAAAATGTATACAACAATTAAAGAAGCATTCCTATTAAGATTTTATTAGTTGTATATTTGTACTATATATATACAAGTAATGAAGTGTAAGTGTATTGATATACTCATCCAGTGGCGGACCTTGAGCCCAGAGGGCCCTGGTGCAGCCTTGTTGCGGCCGGGTGGGGGGAAATTGGGGGGGGTGCTGGCGGCCGTCGGCGAGGTGCAGGGGGGGGGCCGTTATTGGAGATGCAGCTCTCCTACCTGATGAGCTGCACCGAGTGCATGCAGAGTGCGGCAGAGGGGCGGGATCAGGCAAGGGAAGCAGGAAGCAGCTGAACCAGCTGCACCACGGTAGGTCCGCCCCTGTACTCACCGTTGCTCTCTCAAGTGTCTAGCGCCATTCATCTCCTTTTCTCCTTGACGTCACCCATCGGCAGACTATTCGGAGCACATTGCACTCTATGTGACCCAGTAAGTGGATTTTATGTAATCCTATGGAGTGTCAGACTGAGGCTTAATCAAATTACACTGTAAACGAAACTTCCAGCTCACACATAGCGCATAGAGTTAGCCGACTAGTGGGTATTGCAGTGATTTTTCACAGAAGAGCAGAAGAACGGACAACGGAGAGAGAGCAGTGGTAAGTGAATACATTAATACACTCTAAATTACATCTATATATACACATACTTAATTAAGAAAAAAAAAACTTAAAGCAAGGGCTTCTTTAAACACATTAAATCTAAGCTGTCATATGGAATATAGTCATAAATTGAATGCACTCAGTGCACAAATTGAGCAATACCTGTATGCCCACCAGTCACACCAAGGTAAGCTTTCCCTGATGGGACCCTGAACTAATACTTATCAAACATACCTTTCCCAGCCCAGTACCCAAAAGGTTTAAAGGGCAGTTAGAATCCAGCACGACTGAAAAACATCCACAGTCAGATACGATGTGCTCAGTCACCCAAGGATACAGCCATCATCTCCAATATAATACTGCAAAAAAATTATGACTGGCCAGGGGGTTGAATACAAATGCACTTCACAATTTTCAGATTTTAATTTTTTTTATATTTAGAAAACTATGTGTAATCTCCTTAACACTACATGAATATTTGCTACTTTGTGTTGGTATAGCACATCAGATCCCAATAAAATACATTTGTGGATGTAATGTGAAAAAATATGGCATGCCAGAAGGTAAGAAAGTTGCGGCCTCATATCTAGCTACCATGTACCACTGACCTGGACACTGGATCAGAGTCCTGTGAATCAATCCTCTTATCTTTAGTCTCAACCATCCTGGATGCAGTGGGACAGTCTTGATTTGGGTCTGGGTCTACGCCCTGCAGTCTCGGCCTTCTGCTACCTGTCTCTCACTGCCACGGTTCCTTTGATCCTGCCAGGGTAGAAAGAAATGACAAATTTGTGTGGCTTGTAGTGTTGATAGGGGTGTGATCAAAATTTGCCAAAGTGGACTACACAAGCCACATGGTTTGTCCCTCTTTCTGCTCTGTAAAGGTTGCTGGGTATGCTGCATGTGCTAAAATATATGCAAACATCTAATTTAATCTTATATATAATTACCCTAAGGCCACTTCCGTCATATTCGGCAGTGTTTCCGTCGTCGTATGCGTGGCTGCCACACTCGCAATGCCTTTGCGAGTCCTTGCTGACTCTCTCTCTCTCTCCTGCCACACTCGCAATGCCTTTGCGAGTCCTTCCAGAGTCTCTCCTCACTCGCAATGCCTTTGCGAGTCCTTGCTGAGTCTCTCTCTCTCTCCTGCCACACTCGCAATGCCTTTGGGAGTCCATGCACAGTCTCTCACTCTCAGGACCTGAGATGATGTCACTGGTATGGGCGGGGCTATATCACATGACTGTGACATCATCACAGGCACTTTCATTGCTGCAGTGTCAGCACAGGAGACATCACGCCGCTGTCTCACATCAGACGTGTCCTCATCACTGATTCTCTGCCTCTGACATCCTGCGATCACAAGGGAACATACAGCTGACAGAGGACCCCGGACTGAGCCCCCAAGAGCTGATCTCCAGGATACAGGTGAGAGGAGGCTGCACAGGAGCAATACTCTGCAGAGAGCAGGCTGCACAGGCTGCACAGGAGCATTGCTCTGCAGAGGGGAAGCTGCACAGGAGCAATGCTCTGCAGAGATGAGGCTGCTCAGGAGCAATGCTCTGCAGAGAGGAGGCTACACAGGAGCAATGTTATGCAGAGAGGAGGCTGCACAGGAGCAATGTTCTGCAGAGAGGAGGCTGCACAGGAGCAATGTTCTGCAGAGAGGAGGCTGCACAGGAGCAATGTTCTGCAGAGAGGAGGATGCACAGGAGCATTGCTCTGCAGAGAGGAGGCTACACAGGAGCAATGTTATGCAGAGAGGAGGCTGCACAGGAGCAATGTTCTGCAGAGAGGAGGCTGCACAGGAGCATTGCTCTGCAGAGAGGAGGCTGCACAGGAGTAATGTTCTGCAGAGAGGAGGCTGCACAGGAGCATTGCTCTGCAGAGAGGAGGCTACACAGGAGCAATGCTCTGCAGAGAGGAGGCTGCACAGGAGCAATGCTCTGCATAGAGGAGGCTGCACAGGAGCGATGCTCTGCAGGGAGGAGGCTGCACAGGAGCAATGCTCTGCAGAGAGGAGGC
>JARQOC010000003.1:659271970-659339939 GCA_033576535.1 Allobates femoralis | reverse complement strand
ATTACAAACATGAGTTCAGAAATGGAAGAAAGGGAAGTAAGAGCTGCTTTCTTAAAGGTATCCTGTCACCTCCAAAACGCCTCCTAAGCTACCAAAACATGTCCCTGCAGCATATTATCACTAATCTCACACTCCTTTTGTCTTCTAAAAGCATCCTGTGAAAGTGCATAAAAACAATTTTATACTCACTCATTAGGCATTATAATTAGCAGGGGTTATATTCTTAGCCCTTAGGGCATGTTGTTTTGCAGCCTTGAAGATCCACCCTCTCTCTCTCTGTGCTGCTGTGATGTGGAGCTGAAGGCAGGAAAAATGATTTGCATCCTGTGAGTGACAGAGAGGGGGGGAGGGCAAAGCCTGCATAAGCAAACAGACAGAGAGAAGGTGGATCATTCAGGCTACTAAACAACACGCCCTAAGGGCTAAAGAATATAGCCCCTGCTAATTATAATTACTAATGAGTAAGTATTAAAACGTTTTTATGCACTTTCACAGGATGCTTTTAGGAGACAAAAGGAGTGTGAGATTAGTGATAATATGCTGCAAAGACATGATTTGGTAGCTTAGGAGGCATTCTGGGGGTGAAAGGATCCCTTTAAGGGCCATGGAAGAAAGGGCAGTAAGAATTACAGAAATGAATGTATGTATGTATGTCCACTAAAGCAATTCGCACCGTTGTATCTACAGTTACAAAAGTTTGCGAATGAATGTATGAATGTTTGTATGTATGTATGTATGTATGTATGTATGTATGTATGTATGTCCATTAAAGGAATTCACACTATTGCACATCTACAATCGCAAAATTTTGCACACACCCACATTTGACTCAGGGTTTGTAACGGGGTGTGGATTTGGGGGAGGCAGATATGGGGGAGTGGGGTGTAGTGGGGCAGGTTTTCAGGGGTGTGGGTTAAGAGGGGTGTGGGTTACGGGGGGTGTGGGTGGGCATATTTAGGGTGGTGGGTGCAGGTTTGGGGAGGGTGCGGGGGGCTGGTTTGGGGGTAGATGTTTTGAGGTGGGGCAGGGGGTGAGGGGTAGATTTGTGGGGAGTGTGGGTGGATAAGGATGGGGAAGCAGGATTGATACTTATAGTACAATACACACACACAGACATACACTCAGCTTATAACTAAGAACAGTTAGTTACTATGCCCGGGCAACGCCGGGTTCTACAGCCATTATATATATATATATATATAGTGATGTACCAACTAGTTGTACTGTGAGAGGCAGGTATGTATCGCACTGACAGAGGTCTGCTGCGATCTAAATCCAGGAGAGTTTTCTGGGTCTTGTTGTCCTGCAAACCTGCACACAGGTCACAGGATGTGATGTCAGCCCAGGTCCTAAACGCTGCAAACCAGCTGTTTGAGTACATGGTGTGGTTGCAATGTACAAGGGCTTTGACGCTGAGAAGCTATCATCTTGCTGGGAACCTAGATTGACAGGAGTCAGTCTGAATCTAATGACAGGTCCTGGTTGGTGGTTCCAGTGAGGCAGCTGTCCTAAATATGTGAACTGTCAGGAGACAGTGTTTAGAGCAGCCATTCACCTGAAAGGTGACCTCAGAGACAGGAGATTGTATACAAACTGAAGGTCAGTGTCTGGAATAGTGCAATACCTCCACTGCATTACCAAAACAGCGGATGTATCTGAATACAATGTGATTGTACTCCGATATTGAGATGAATTGTGTGTTTTATAATGTCAAAGGTCAGCACATTGTGAGATAGCGACCCTGGGAACTCACATGCGGCATAACGAAACCAAAACGTGCTTATAATTTAACCAATGACTACCCGTTTATTTGCTCACATACATAACATAACCCGGGTAGCATGTTTGACACATTGCACATTGATTATAAGCACAGTACATAAATACACAATACGTTTACATATAACATTACGGAACACATATATTGCACATAACGTCCTATAGTTACCCGGGACCTGTAACCACCTCTCTTTCAAACTCTTGGAGAACTAACAACTGCTCTCGTGGTGGTTACGGCCTCCGGCCTATCTAAACAATCCACATATGTTAACAATACATCAATAACCATATTCATCAACAGGCCCTGTGGGTCCCAATGGCGGTACCAGCTGCCCTGCTCTATTTACCCTATTTTTTTATGTACCCGGAGTACAGGCTTCAGCCTGACCGGGCTCTTACACACCGTATGTGATCCATCATATAAGCATCCATGGATCCCATACGTCCTTCCACACGCTCACAGCCCATCATATAATCATCCATGGACTTGTGGCCCCTCTGAGTTCAGAACAGGGATTGAGCAACCTGAGTCACGGGTACGCCATGCATCCCCAAGGACACCTTCCTGGACGTACCTCGCCACACATCCAGACCAGCGTCCACCTGGTTCAACCACGGTTTCCCCACTCTAGGAGCCCTTCTAACCCCTGCTTCTGACCTCCGGTACATACACTTCAACGGGTCCCTTCACTGACTACTTAGTTGGACCCAATGGCGGCTATGCCCGCCTGGCACAATTCATATATCTGCCTCCCGTAGGGCTACATACACTTCAACGGGTCCCTTCACTGACTACTTAATCGGACGCAATGGCGGCTATGCCCGCCTGGCACAATTCATACATCTGCCTCCCGTAGGGCTACATACACTCGCTGGGTCTTTTACATAAGCCACAAAATACACATACACTTCAACATGTCCCTCATTGACTACTTAGTCGGACCCAATGGCGGCTATGCCCGCCTGGCACATTTTACGCACAGGGTACACAGTTCACTCTAGTATACAGGAACTGCTTTCTTACCGGGCACGGATCCAGGTCTCTCTACCTGAGTCACAGGTACACCAAGCATTCCCAAGGGGCTCCTTCCTGGACGTATCTCGCCACATGTCCAGACCAGCGTCCACCTGGATCAGCCATGGCTTCCCCACTCCAGGAGCTGTCACGACCCCGGTCCTGGCCAACGGTATGGAGCTAGCACGCTCCCCTTATGTATGCACACCACAGCGCTCTGGGCAGCTCTGCTCTCAGCGTCCCTCAGTCTGAGACTCAATCATTTGTCTCTCCCACAGACTGGATCTCTGGCTGAATCTCTCTGGTGCACTGGCTGATGATCTCCCACTCAATCAGCTGGCAGGCTCTTTATTGTCCCTGCCACGCCCACACTGACACATCCACCTGGGCTGCTATTAATCAAGACATACCCACCTGGGCTGCTACCAATTAGGACACACAGCTCCCATACAGCCGCTCATCCAGCTCATCTATGTGTCAGATCAACAGCACTCACTCTCAGATTTAACTCATCATGTTCTGGGTAGGTTCACACAGCATCATCACAGTAAAACCGGCTAGTGTGGACAGGATCATACTTTGATCCTCCATGTGATGCACCCTGGCCATGGGGACCATGCCGGCTGTGCCTCAAAGCATTTTTAAGTTGCACAATGCGGTTTATTCTGCCTCTAAATAAACTGGCTGGACTTATGTACATAAAGAGACTGTTGCTGTGTGTTTAAATATTGCTGCCAAATCAGTGTCCCCCTAATATGCTCGAAGATTGCTACGTCACAATTGGTGGAGAATGAGGGCACATTTGTAGCCTTGTTGCTAGGGGCAACAAATGAGGCCTACAAGCTTGGTTGCTGGGGCAACAACACAGGTGCCCAATCGTGGATGCATCTTGCTTTGGCTTGGAGGGGCCACGAAGATTAAAGCGTCTGGCTGTAACTCGGCGGGGTTACAAAGTTGGTCAACACACTGAACCCAGGCTTGCTATGGCTCAGAAGAGCATGCCAGGACCATGACCACAGCAGGAGCTGTGCAGAGTGCCCATCATGGATCAGTGTGCAGCGGCAGGGGTCCGACAACTGGTGGTGACAGCAGGTCCAGCGACAGGCGTGGGAAGCAAAGCAGCCATGTGTGAGGTGGCTTTCAGTGACACTATCGCGGAGTTCTATCACTCCATGATCCATGTGCATCTGCAGGAGCTGATAGCATGATAGCATGTCCATGGAAAGCATCCTCTATAGACTGGGTTGCATGAGTCCCAAAAGGGGGTGGTGTCCCAAAAGAGGTTAGTTGCCCAAAAGGGGGTGGAAACCTGTCATGATATTTAGTTTTCCCTGTCCTGTATTTCTGTATAATATGTCATTTGATGTGGTGTAACTTTTCTCTGGTTGTATTTGCTGTATACTTTGCAATGTCTTGTGATGCCTCCTTCCTCCAAGACTTTGTTCCTGGACCATGATTTAATTCAGTTCGGTCAACACAGTTAGGGATGACTTCCAACACACATCCTCGCAAACACACCGGAGCCTACCATTCTAGACTCTTCTGATGGACCAAACCATTGAATAGGAGGGGTGAACCCTACTCCCCTTCACATGGGCTGATCCCAGGAGCCCAAGACAATAGACCCAAGTGTGACCCAAGCAGATGAGAGTTAACTGTGGACGGGAACAGAGCGAGACCTGCGTTGAGGCCAGGCTCGTCATCCGTGGGATGGTGTTGGATTAATTGGACTCTAAAAAGGACTATTGTTTTGTTATTCTGGCGCAGGATTACCGGACAGCGCCTCTGGATCGGTTTCCGTTGTTTGGACGTATTGTGGACTTCTCGTGGACTAGAAGGACATTATGGATATTTGATGTTGTATGTTCCCAGCCGCAATAAATCTCGTTGGATCGACCCTCGGCCTGTTGTCACTTCTTGCTCTGTCGTATACCCCATCACAAGACCCAAAAGGGGTGGTGCCCCTAAAAGGGATAATGGCCCAAAAGGCGGTGGAGTCCCAGTGAGTCATGGAGGTGGAGCATCCTGAATCTAAAAGGGTTGCGCAGATGGATTGTAGCCAGGGACAAGTGAGTTCGTAAAACGAGTGTCCAGTCTGCAATATGGACTACCCACTCAGAGAGGTTCCACATATGTGTTCTGTCAAAGTCAATGCAGTATCCATGATTGTACTTGTAGACTCTGGGAGCCTGGTGACCCTGGTGAGGGCCACCCCTGCTGTCTACGTAATGCCCAGAAGGAAGATCGAAGTCACCTGGATTCATGGGGACACTAAAGACTAAAGACGGCCATGGACATTGGGAGTCATGATGTGGGTGTAGTCCCAGACTTAGTGTGTCCAGTCATAATAGGCCAGGACTCTAAATTATTTTTGGACTTGTGGGAGCAAGGGCTTGTATCTGGCTGCTCAGGTAAGAGTCAAAACGATCCTAAGGAAGTGCTGTCACAGCAGGAGGTTAAAGGGATTGCCTGTGATATAGTTACGTGTAATGATGAGTTGGTACCTCCTAAGTGTGACAGTCCAGAGTTAAGGATGACCAAAGAAAATGGTGGGTCTCCCCAACTTAGCAATATGATGAGTAAAAGAGAAAAACCACACTGGTGTGACTGGTAGTAACATGGTATCTCCAGAAGAGATGAATAACACCTGAGTAGGTGGTGACTTGTTAGTCCACAATACCAGAGACAATGATCATGATCATGTACTGTAAAGCGCTGCGGAATATGTTGGCGCTATACAAATAAAGTTTTTTTATTATTATTATTATTATTATCATGACTAAAAGAGTGACTGTGACTCTAAGAAAAAAAGGGAGTACAGTAAGGAAGAACCAAGTAAGGACAGCAAATCCTCCCATCGCCGAAGGTGCAAGAGCCACAAAGAAGATGCCCAAGTAACCCTTGCTGATAATATAATATTGTGTGCTACTGTTCCAGGTGTGAGTCTTCTTCCAGAAGTTGAGGAAACCAGAATAGAAGATGAAGTGTCGTTGCCAGTAGCAACCAGCAGGGCTGAGGCAGATAATAAAACGATGCCGATGAAACTGGCAGCAGAGTATTGTACCATGATCGAGAGGGTAGAAGACTTCAAAGACTGATGATGAAGAGTTGAAGGTGCAAAAACGTCTGACAATGACACTGCCAAGACCCAAGAGAGGGCTGAATGTGACACTGCCGAGGCCTAAGAAGGGGCTGAAGTTGATTCTGCCGAGACCTATGAGAAGGCTGTAGCTGCCACTGCTGAGACCCAGGTGAAGTGGAAGAAGCCAAAGAAGAAGTGAGGTCTGAAGCAGATACCACCTCAAGTGATGGAAGCTCAACCAATTTGGAGGATACGAAAAGTGAGCTAAGGAGGCTCAAGCAGACAGTACAAACCTATTTGAAGCAGGAGGGGCTTCGAAGACAGGCTTTTGAGAGCCGAGTGGGTGCATTAGAAATAAAGATGTCTGAGAGGACTCTGCTGATGAAGGAGCAGTTGAAACAAGAGGAGCTTCGGAGACAAGCTGCTGAGTGCCGAGTAAGTGAGCTGGAAAGAGAGATGTTTGTGCTCATAAGTCGCCTGGCAGAGTGCCAGTCAATAAATATGGCAGCAGGGCCCTGGATGAGCTGGATACAGAGCCAGAGGATGGCGCTTCAATGAATGCGCCATCTTCTTGGGTGGCTGCGGGCTGCAATTCGCAGCGGGGGGTGCCCAGAAAGCTTGGGCCTCCCTGCACTGCGGATTCCAGCCCCAAGCTGCCTAATAAAGATGCAGTCCCTAAATGTATTTTTTTTATTTTTTATGATTTTTACAAAAAAAATTTGACATGGGCTTCGCCGTATTTTTGTGTCCAGCCGGGTACAGCAGACAGGAACGGGCTGCCCACAACCCCCAGATGCCTATTTGTACCTGCCTGGAAACAGAAATAGAAGGAAGCCCTTTTTTTTTTTTTATTATTTCATGAATTTGATGAAATAATAAATAACAAATGTGTGGGGATTCGCGCTATTTCTATGTCTAGCCAGGTACAACTAGGCAGCTGGGGCCTGGAATCTGCAGCGCAGGGAGGCTCAAGCTTTATGGGCACCCCCCGCTTCAAATTGCTGCCCACAGCCACCCTAGAAGATGGCGCATTCATTTCAATTGTGATACCCCTTGGTGACTGCAACAGTAGTACAGGAAAGGTGTCCTTGTTCGTGGGTCTAGAAAGGTGGCCAACCAGTATAGGTTGCTGTTGAAAATGTGGATCACGCAAGGGTCTTGGCACAGACAGATTCCAAGTGTGCCATGTGTGCCAAGATGAAAGGCAAATGTTCTGTGACCCCAGAAGGAGGAACAATGCCCATGCTCTCCTCACACTGACTCTCCTCCTCCACCTCCTCCTCTCCAGCCCACCCATGCTGGACAGACATGAAGCTGGGGTTGGGAATCCCCTGTGTAGCATAATGGGTCCCCTCAATACCACTGAAAAAGAAGTCCTCTACCTCCTCGTCTTCCTCATCATCATCATCCCCCAATCTTGCCTGATGAGATTGGCTGGGATTCACCCATTGTGAAATCTTGCTCCATACCCAGCTGCTGGGCACTGAAATATTCAATTTTTAGATTATGCAGTGATTCTTTCAGCAGACATAGCATAGGGATGGTAATGCTGATAATAGCCTGATCACCGCTGACAAGCTTGGTGCAGTACTCAAAGTTACCAAGCACCTCACAAATGTCAGCGAGCCACACCCAGTCAACAGTTGTTATGTGTCTTGGCTGAGTCTCAAAGTCTTTAAATATATCCCCGACACACAATAAAAGAAGAGAGATGATTATCCTTTTTGTGTTTTTTATTTTTGAAGGTGAAAAACAGGTTGTATCACACAACGTTTCGGCTCCAGTTGAGCCTTTCTCAAGTGAGTCTTCTGTATATATAGAAAGGGGGTTTGTGGTTCAGTTCCCACATGAGCAACTGCTCAGGCCAGTACCCTGTTTGAGGTACTCAGCATATGACTCCGTCCTTTGTGTCAGTGCAGCAGCATGGTGGCTGGTCTGGGTGGATGGACAGAAAATCACAGAAAAATGTGATTCAGACACAATTCCCAACAGAAAATTCACTGTAATGAGGGAGAATCACTTTGAACTTCCATTTAACCTGTGATCTGGTGGTGTCCACCTTTTTACGTGTATTCTTTGGCGTGCACAAAAGAGCAGTCAACCACAGTTTTCTTCACCTTGTTGAAGAATGACACAGCTGAACAAAGGGCAAAGTCCAGAGTAACTCTACTGCCTCATTAGTGAATGGATCTATCAGGGATTTCATTTGAATCACGTATTTGAGAGATGTAGCTGGAAATCCAATTGTATGTGCCTAGAATAGAAAATAAGATGAATGTGAACTGATTCAAAAGTTTCGGTACGAGAACTGCCACCAATGGCATTCAACTCAACCCACACCAAGGTCGATCATCTGTTAATAGATATATAGGGGGCTTTCACATTACTGGTAGCACAAAGGCTCTGGAAAAGCGCTATGCCTCCTCGCCCCCCCAAAAAGAAAATCTAAATGCTTCCATCGCTTCTGAACTCCACAATGTCTCAACCACAGTTAACATCCACATGTTTGGCACTGTTGTAGTGAGGAAGCACACCTAAATGATGGGTTGTGTTTCTCAAGAAGCATGAGGTGGGCACATTGTATGAGCACCACAATCTACTGGGCACTACAAGGGCTTATTTGAAATTTTTAAAAATGCAACATTCTCTGCATACGACTCCATGGGTAACTTCCAGGGATTAAATTGTCACTATAGCAATGGGTTAACTCCCAGATGGGTGTAATTTCCACAATATTGACATTTGAAAGGGTTTTTGCTGTTCTGGCACTTAGGGCCTTGCAAATGGAATCTCCAAACTATTTTAGGAAAACCTGTGCTCCAAATATCAAATAACGCTCCTTCCCTCATGAGTTCTCCACCACATATGGGGTATCAATGTACTCAAGAGAGATTGCACAACAAACTCTGGGGTCCAATTTCTCCTATTATCCCTGGGAAAATGAAAATATTTGGTGCTAAAACAACATTTTTTTGGGAAAAAAAAAATCAAATTTTTTCATTTTCACATTTCTACATTGTAAAACTCTATGAATCATCTGAGCATTAAAGGCTCAACACACATCTATATAAATTTCTTGGAGGGTCTACTTTCCACAATGGGGTGGGTGAATTTCATTGTTTAGGTACGTCAATGGCTTACCAAAGGCAACATGACATCCGCAGACCATACCATCAAAATCTGCACTCATAAATATTACTTCTTCCCTTACAAGCCCTGGCATGCACCTAAACAGCGGTTTTCTACTATACTAAATATGGGGTATCAAAATACTCAGAAGAAATTGTTAAACAAATTTTGAGGTCCATTTTATTCTGTTATCCTTGTGAAAATGAAATATTTTTGGTTAAAGAACATTTTTGTGAAAAAAAAATACATTTTTATTTTCATGGCTCAATGTTATAAAATTCAGCACCTGGGAGTTCAAAGGCTCACCACACATCTAGATAAATTTCTTGGGGCATCTAGTTGCCAAAATGGGGTCATTTGTGAGCGTTTCCACTGGCTAGGCACATCAGCGGATCTCCAAACGCAACATGGTGTCAACTAACGATTCCAACCAATCTTCCATTCAAAAAGTCAAGCGACACTCCTTCCCTTGCAAGTCCAGGTATGCGCCCAAACAGGTTGCAGTTTATGGAATGGTGTCACTTTTGGGTGTTTTCTGTCATATAGGTCACTCAAAGTCACTTCAAATGTGATGTGGTCACTAAAAAATGGTTTTGTAAATTTGGTTGGAAAAATGAGAAACTGCTGATAAACTTTCAACCCTTCTAACTTCCCAACTAAAAAAAAAAAATTTCTTTTTAAATTTGTGGTGATGTAAAATACACATTTGTAAAATGTTATTTATGAACTATTTTGCATAATATAACTTCTGGTTTAACAGTATACAGTTCAAAAATTGCAAAATGAGCAACATTTTCACCAAATTTCTATTTTGTTCACAAATAAACACAAAAAATATTGTCCTAAATTCACCACTATCATGAAGCCTAATGTATCCTGGAAGTGCGTTCTTGGAATCACTGGCATCCTTTAAAGTGTTCCCGTTATTACCTCATAAAAGACCACTAGTCAGAATTGAAAAAAATGGCCTGGTCACTAACATGAAAACCGTCTGGGTGGTAAAAAGGTTACATAAAAAAAAATATTAAAAATATGAAAATTCAAACTGCCTCCCATTTCCTCTTTTAAAAATAAAGGAAATAAATGTAATATAAAGATAATTGGTATCGCAACCTTCATAAAGGTTACATCTATAAAAATATCATATGAATTAACCTGACCAGTAACCACTGTAAAGCAGAGATCTCAACTTCAGGCCTCAAGGGCCATCAACAGTGCACGTTTTCAGGATTTCCTTAGTATTGCACAGGTTATAATTGAATCACCTGCTCTGGTGATGATTCCAGTCCTTGTGCAGTGCTAAGGAAATCCTGAAAACCTGCACTGTTGATGGCCCTTGAGGCCTGGAGTTTAAGATCCCTGCTGTAAAGAGTAGAGGAATCAATTGTATTTTTTTTAGTTATCTCAATTTCCTAAAAAAAAATTGCAATGTAATGCAAAAAATCATTTTTTAATAGTATTAAAAAACATTTTCACCACGTAAAAAGAAAAAAAATGCATGTTAGATATTTCCATAATCAGACTGACCATGAATATCTTATTTCCAATTTACAATGAATAGCATGCTGTAAAATCAAGACCCAAAAACAATGGTGGAATTGCATTCTCTTCATCATTTCATCCTGCCACGCTTGACATTATTCTCCCATTGTTAAGTAAAATGGTAGAATGAATGGAGGCACTAGTTGGAGATGCATATAAATATATATTTACACATGATTATAATGTACGCTCTATCTCAAATGAAGAGATCCCAGTTTATATAACTTTGGCACTGGGTCATTCCATGTCAAGTGAACCAATGATTATTACCTCTATATTTTTAATTCTTTTGAGATTTTGTTATTTGATAATAGCATGTCAGACAATGCAAAATGTGAAGAGAAAAATTTTTTAAAAAATTTATTTTTTTTTTAAATTATTTTCAAAGTTCGGAAAAAGTGTGAATTTCGCTGTTGCCTGCCTTTACGTTTCTCCTCATAACTAAGGCTAGGAATAAGATAGAGAGACAAAATAAACACCATTCTACTCAGAACTATACAGGCTTTCACCAGATATGTCACAAGAGGATCTTTGTTAATATTTTACCCATGTGATCGCAAGCGCAAAACTTTAAAACGTATTTCCGAAAAATCGGCGCGCTTTAAATATTTCAAAAACTGCCCATGTGTCTGCTTTGCTCTTAGCCACATCTGTACCAAATTTCAAGTTGGGATTGCAATGGGATCATATTTTAACATATTTTACTATTAATAGCGTCAATGGGTCATTCCATATCAAGTGATCTAAATATGAATATTTTTTTTTACCTGACGTCTTTAGATTTTTTTTTTTTTTTTTCCTTTATGAAGTACTACTTTAGTTAATTACAAATTAAAAGTTTGGAATTTTTTTCTTCATCAGTTAATTTTTTACAGATTTTTAAAGTTTAAAAAAAGGGTGAATTTTGGCCTGGTACGACTTTAAATTTTTTTATCTCGGGCTAGAAATAAGATAGAGAAACAAAATAAACACCATTCTACTCAGAACTGTCCAGGCTTTCACCAGATATGTCACAAGAGTATATTTGTTAATTTTAATTTTTTACCTATGCGAATGCAAACGCAACATTTTGAAACGCATTTCCGAAAAAAACATTTTAATAAAAATTTTCCAAATCTGCCCATGTGTCTTTTATGCTCTTAGCCACATCTGTACCAAATTTCAAGTTGGGATCGTGATGGGATCATATTTTAAAATATTTAACTATGGTTAATCTCATTTTTATTAAATTTTGAAAAAACATATGAAAGACATACATTCAATCTTTTAACAAAATCTTGAGACATATAAAATATACAAAAAGAGAATTCACAAAGTTATTAGTAACTTTAAGATAAGCTGCAAATTTACTTTTGCGCTTATCTCTGGTGCAATATATACTACAATCTAAATATAATTCCAAACACTCAAGTATACAACCTTTCTCAGGGTTTTGAGATGTTCTGATGTCAAGGGGACAAGCAGCCCCAGCAGAATGATTTTTATTACTTGGCCCCTTCTAACAGGTTGACCACGTAAGTGGGTCATTACCCGTTGAGGCCTAGTTGGAATAGTCTATCGACTGGTGTACCGGAAAGGAAGGCCGAAATATTAATGATCTACTCACAGCTCAGAGTTTTCGATACCTGTCTAATGTTCACTAGAATTCTGAAGGTATAGGCGTAGAAAGGAAATACCTAGACTGAATGTATCAGATGGGAAGAAAAGAGAGATAGAAAAGAAGAGAGAGAGAGAAGAGAACAAAAAACCATTAGAAAAAGTTATACTGGGAAAGAAAAGCCACGTAAGAAAAAAAGAAAAAAAGGAGGGGGGGGGGACGGGTGAGGTATGGGAAGGAGAAAGGGTACTCATCCCACTGGCACCCCATCAGCCAGAGGTCGAGCCATATTATCTGTGCTGGAAAAGATACTCCTACATTCTGCAGAGTCGTGAAAAAGAATCCATTCAACCCAAATCCCTAAGAATTTGTTCCGAGATCCCGACGCATCAGCTGCGAGCTCCTCCATTCGATATGTGTCCATCAATTCTTTGAACCAATCAAGTAGAGATGGAGCCCGGCTTGATTTCCAGAACCTCGGGATCACAGCACGAGCAGCCGAGATGCAAAAGCGGAGAATATCCCTCTTCTGTAGCCCAATAGGACCTGGAAAAATGGATAACATTGCCGATTCTGGGCAGCATTCGGCTTCTTTACCTGTTATCCGGGCGTATGCATTGAAAACCTCAGACCAGAACCGCCGGATTTCCCCACAACTCCACCAAATGTGTATCATTGTACCCTTCTCTTCCCCACAGCGCCAGCAGGTATCAGGGGTTCCAGGGAACATGTTCCGGAGTGTCGTCGGGCACAAGTACCATCTAGTGAGCAGCTTATAGCTTCTTTCTTGTGCAGAACAAGCGCTAGCTAGTGAGTGAGTAAATATAAAGCATTTCTGCCAATTAGCTTCTGAAATGCTACACCCCAATTCCCTCTCCCAAGCACGTTGGAAGTAAAGGGTGCCCTGCTCTCTCATGGACCCTAAGGCCTGGTATAGAAATGATATTTTGCGCCTCGGTGGAGCCTCCAGTTGGAATAACCTCTCCAATACGTTGGGCGTCAATCTTACCCTGCAAGAGTGGTCAGCTGAATATAAGTATGCTCTGTATTGGAGAAATTCGAATCACTTAAGAGGTCTCGTAGGTTCTTTGAGTTGTAGCTCTGCCATCGGGGGCAAACCACCACTGGACAGAGTCTGTCCTACTCGGGTGTCATCCACAATCCGCCAACATAAAAATCTCTGCCTGTCAAATCTGGGTGGGAAAGATGGGTTGGAAAAAAGGGGAGTCAAAGGGCTAAGTCTGTCGTTTAAGCGGAGGGTTTTCGTCACTAGGTGCCATACCTTCAAGGTGTTTCTGGTCATGTCTGTCAAAGGTACTAGGTCTGTGGAGTCTTTAGGGGAAATCCAAAGCAGGTGTTTCAGCGGAATCCCCAAACCCTCTTGCTCCACCCCTACCCATTTCTTGGAGGACGCATGATAATGCCAATCTAGAGCTCTAACAAGAGAGGAAGCCTCAAAGTACGCTCGTATGTTGGGTAGTCCAACCCCTCCTCTGGTCTCGGGCAAGGATAGGATATTCATTCGCAATCTGGACCTCTTGCCCCCCCAGACAAATCTAAGGATCATAGATTGCATTTTGGAGAGGAAACCTCTATCCAATAGAACAGGAACTGTCTGAAAAGTATATAAGAGTCGGGGCAAGACATCCATCTTGACTACGTTTATTCTCCCGAACCAGGATAGCTTTAATTGTCTATAGGAGGTATATGCCGATTCCGCATTAGTCAAAAGGGGTTGATAATTTAAATTGAATATTTGTTTAAGATCTTTTGGTATAAGGACTCCCAAGTACTTAATGGCTTCTACTTTCCATTTAAATGGGAACTGTTTAGATAGATGAGAAACCAATTCTCCAGGCAAAGAAATATTGAGTGCCTCGGTTTTGGAGCAATTCACTTTAAAGTTGCTCAATTGTCCGAACCGTTCAAACTCCATTAAGACCGAAGGGATGGAGACCAGGGGCTGGGAGATGTAAAGTAGCAGGTCATCTGCAAATAAGGCTAATTTGTGATGACTCTGTCCCAGCTTGACCCCATGGACGCATTCATTGGACCTAAGTGCAAAATATTTAACTATTATAGTGTCAATTCAAAAGTCACCAAGAACACAATCAGTCATTTTTTCACAATTGCCCGTCAATAGTTTGAATTTGATATAAAGAAACATAGTCTTGTAACATCTCAAATGAAAGCTGTTACCGTTCTGAGTAAAATGATGCCTCTCCCACTTCATTATCTTATTTCTAGCCTGAGATAAAAAAAATTTAAAGTCGTACCAGGCCAAAATTCACCCTTTTTTTAAACTTTAAAAATCTGTAAAAAATTAACTGATGAAGAAAAAAATTCCAAACTTTTAATTTGTAATTAACTAAAGTAGTACTTCATAAAGGAAAAAAAAAAAAAAAAATCTAAAGATGTCAGGTAAAAAAAAATATTCATATTTAGATCACTTGATATGGAATGACCCATTGACGCTCTTACTAGTAAAATATGTTAAAATATGATCCCATTGCGATCCCAACTTGAAATTTGGTACAGATGTGGCTAAGAGCACAGCAGACACATGGGCAGTTTTTGAAATATTTAAAGCGCGCCGATTTTTCGGAAATGCGTTTTAAAGTTTTGCGCTTGCGATCACATGGGTAAAATATTAACAAATATCCTCTTGTGACATATCTGATGAAAGCCTGGACAGTTCTGAGTAGATTGGTGTTTATTTTGTTTCTCTATCTTATTTCTAGCCCGAGATATGATAGAAAATGTAAAGCCATACCAGGCCAAAATTCGCACTTTTTTAAAAATTTAAAAATCTGTAAAAAATTAACAGATAAAGAAAAAAATTCAAAACTTTTTTTTTGTAATTAGATAAAGTTGTTCTTCAGATAGAAAAAATTTTTTAAAAATCTGAGGACGTCAGGGAAAAAAAATATTCATTTTTGGATCACTTGACATGGAATGACCCCACTACAATAGTATCTATATAATAGATGGAACCTCTAATCAGGTCCACTGAGAAAAGTCCGACATGAACGTCAACATTTATGTAATATAACCCAATTTCTTCTGGCATGTGGAAAAGAAGAGATTGATATCTTTAATACATTTGTTTGTACTAAGAAGAAAGTCTTGACAAAGAAAAAGATTATTTCGGTCCCTTTGAAGATGCTCTCCTGGTTCTCTTGTTACTCTCGAAAGATCTGTGTACCCATAAAGTAACAGTGAAACTTGTTAATGAGTACTGGCCATAGAGATTAGGAAGACTGCTCTTCTGGAAGAAGTGAAAGGCGAAATGTCAAACAATGATTTGATGTAATAAAAAGTAGAACTGGCTAAGAGCAACTGTGAAGTTTAGAAAGTTATTGGCAAAGAAAAACATTAGCTGAAGGATTTTATTAGTGGTTGCTAAATGCTCTATCTGGTCATTATACCAATAAATTCAAAGAGATAATTGCACATCTAAGATCATCTACTAGACCATGTTCAAATTATTACGCAAATTAGTTTTAAGCGTCATAGGTTTTTGGCTTTTTTTTCTTCAATGAAACCCATTGATGGTATTGTGTCTCAGGGATCTTTGGATCATTGAAATCAATCTCAGATACCTGGGATAATTAGTTTGGCAGGTGAGCCCAATAAAAGGAAAACTGCATGTTCCTCAATATTGAGCAGGCCACAGTTTTCAAGTAACATGGGAAAGAAAAAGGATCTCTCTGCTGCCGAAAAGCAACAAATAGTGCAATGACTTGGACAAGGGATGAAAACATTTGATATTGCACGAAAACATTAGCGTGATCATCGTATTGTGAAGAGATTTGTAGCTGATTCTGAGCACAGATGTGTTTGTGCAGATAAAGGCAGAATGAGGAAGGTTTCTGCCAGGCAAGTTCATCAGATGAAGAGACCAGCTGCTAACAAGGCCTTACAAACCAGCAAACAGATATTTAAAGCTGCTGGTGCCTCTGGTGTCCCTTGAACCTCAAGGTGTAGGATCCTTAAAAAGGCTTGCTGCGGTGCATAAACCTACTATTTCTGCGACCCCTAAACAGTGCTCACAAGCAGAAATGGTTGCAGTGGGCCCAGACATCCATGAAGACTAATTTTCAATCAGTCTTGTTTACTGATGAGTGCCGAGCAACGCTGGATGGTCCAGATGGATGGAGTAGTGGATGGTTGGTGGCCACCATTTCCCAACAAGGCTGCGACATCAGCAAGGAGGTGGAGGAGTCATGTTTAGGCCGGAATTATTGGGAAACAGCTGGTAGGTCCATTAAGGTTCCTGAAGGTGTGAAAATGACCTCTGAAAGTATATAGAGTTTCTGACTGAGAACTTTCTTCCATGGTACAAAATGCAAAAACGTGCCTTCAGGAGCAAGTTCATCTTCATGAATGACAATGCACCATCTCATGCTGCAAAGAATACCCATGTGTCATTGGCTGCTATGGGCATAAAAGGAGATAAACTTATGGTATGGCCATCATCTTCCCCTATGACCTCATCCCTATAGAGAACCCTTGGAGTATAATCAAGCAAAAGATCTATGAGGGTGGGAGGCAGTTCACATCAAAACAGCACCACTGGGAGGCTATTCTGACATCATGCAAAGAAATACAAGCAGAAACTCTCCAGAAAATCACAAGTTCAATGGATGCAAGAATTGTGAAGGTGATATCAAAGAAGGGTTCCTATGTTAACATGTAACTTGGCCTGTTAGGATATTTTGGAGTTAAATAGCTTTATATTTCAGTGAATGCGACCTTCTAATGCTGCAAATTCAACAAATGAGCATTTTCATTTCTTTCAAACATATTATTATTATTATTATTATTATTTATTTATTTATATAGCGCCATTATATTCCATGGCACTTTACATGCTAAAAAGGGCAGACTAGGACAAGTAACATAGTAACAATACAAGTAACAATAAATGTTGACAATTCGGTTGTACAGAAACAAGAGGGGAGAAATCCTGTCCACAAAGGCTCACAGTCTACGAGGGGTGGGTGGAGATACAGTTGGAGGGGGAAGTTCCAGTCGTGAGGCGGTGTGGTGGACCGGGTCTTATTGCAGGTGGTAGGCTTGGCGGAACAGGTGGGTCTTCAGGCTTCTTTTGAAGGTTCCCAGGGTAGGAGAATGTCTGATGTGTTGTGGCAGTGAGTTCCAGAGTCTGGGTGATGCACGGGAGAAATCCTGTATGCGGTTGTGCGAAGAGGAGATGAGGGGGGAGTAGAGGAGAAGCTCTTGGGAGGATCGCAGGTTGCGTGAGGGTAGGTATCGGGAGACCATGTCAGAGATGTATGGAGGGGACAGGTTGTGAATGGCTTTGTATGTCATGGTTAATGTTTTAAACCGGGATCTCTGGGAAGTAGGGAGCCAGTGAAGGGCTTGGCAGAGGGGGGAGACAGGGGAGTAGCGGGGAGACAGATGGATTAGGCGGGCAGCGGAGTTCAAGATAGTTTGGAGAGGTGCAAGGGAGGTATTGGGGAGGCCGGTGAGCAGGAGGTTGCAGTAATCGAGGCGGGAGATGATGAGAGCGTGAATAAGGGTTTTAGCAGTTTCGTGGTCAAGGAAAGCACGAATCCTATAGATGTTTTTGAGCTGGAGTCGGCAGGAGGTGGCGAGGGCCTGGATGTGGGGCTTGAAGGAGAGGGAAGAGTCAAGGATAACCCGAGGCACTTGGCATGGGGGACTGGAGAGAGAGAGCAGTCGTTGACGACGATGGATAGGTCAGGTAGTGAGGGGGAGCATCTTGGGGGGAAGACTATGAACTCAGTTTTGTCCATGTTCAGCTTAAGGAAGCAAGCAGAGAAGAAGGATGAGATGGCGGACAGGCAGTGTGGAATTTTGGATAGAAGGGAGGCGATGTCAGGACCAGACAGGTAGATTTGGGTGTCGTCGGCGTAGAGGTGATATTGGAGGCCATGGGACTCAATGAGTTGCCCTAGGCCGAGAGTGTAGATTGAGAACAGTAATGGTCCAAGAACCGAGCCCTGGGGGACCCCGACAGATAGAGGGTAGGGCGAGGAGGATGTGTGGGAGTGGGTGACGCTGAAGGTGCGGTCCGTTAAGTATGAGGAGATCCAAGAGAGGGCAAGGTCCGTGATGCCAAGAGATTCCAGGATCTGTAGTAGAAGGGAGTGGTCAACAGTGTCGAAGGCGGCTGACAGGTCGAGGAGGAGGAGAACAGAGTAGTGGCGCTTGCTTTTGGCAGTCAGTAGGTCATTTGTGACTTTGGTCAGGGCTGTTTCAGTGGAGTGGAGGGGTCGGAAGCCAGATTGCAGGCGGTCAAAGAGGGAGCAGGAGGAGAGGTGAGCGGACAGGTCAGAGTGGACATGCTGTTCAAGTAGTTTAGAGGCGAAAGGGAGGAGAGATATAGGGCGGTAGTTGGAGACAGTTGTGGGATCGAGGGAGGGTTTTTTGAGGATGGGTGTGATCAAGGCGTGTTTGAAGGCTGAGGGGAAGGTGCCGGTGGTGAGTGATAGGTTGAAAAGATGAGTCAGGGCTGGGATGATAACGGAGGTGAGGTTGGGAATGAGGTGGGATGGGAGTGCGTCTTGGGCGCTGGTGGTGAGGTGTGATTTTGACAGGAGGGAGGAGAGCTGGTCTTCAGTTATAGGGGGGAAGCAGTTGATGGAAGTAGAGGGCAGTATAGGTGAGAGGGGAGGCTGTGGGGACAGTGGATCAAAGCTGTCTCTGATTTTGTCAATCTTTTCTTTGAAGAAGGAGGCAAAGTCTTCTGCAGAGATAAGGGGAGAGGGAGGGGGAGCAGGCGGGCGGAGTAAGGAATTGAAGGTTTTGAAAAGTTGCTTGGGATTGTGGGACAGGGAGGTTATTAGGGATAAGAAGAAGGTTTGTTTGGCAGTGGCAAGTGCAGTCTTGAAGGCAATGAGGGACTGTTTGAACAGCGCAAAATGCTCAGTGGAACGTGACTTTTTCCATCGCCTCTCGGCTACCCTGGATGCCCGTCTCAGGTCTTTAGTGAGGGTGGTGTGCCAGGGTTGCCTATTAGTGCGTGGAGCGTGGTGTGTGAGGGGGGCTTCTAGGTCTAGCGCCTTGGTTAATGTGGTGTTGTAGAGGGTGGTGGCAGTGTCTGTGTCACATATAGATGTTATGTTGGCGAGAGGGAGGAGGGATTCTGAGAGTGAGTGTAGATCAATGTGTTTTAGGTTTCTGCGGGGATGATCAAGTTTGCGGAGAGGAGGTGATGTAGTAGGGGAGGTGAGGGAGGAGAAGGTCAGCAGATAGTGGTCAGACAGGGTGAGGGTAGAGTTTGTGAGATTAGTAAGGGAGCAAAGACGAGTAAAGATGAGATCCAGCGTGTGGCCATCTTTGTGGGTGGCAGAGGAGGACCATTGGGAGAGCCCGAAGGAGGAGGTCAGGGAAAGAAGTTGAGAGGCGGTTTGGTGGGCAGTGTCAATGGGGATATTGAAATCGCCCATAATGATGGTGGGGATGTCAGTAGAGAGGAAATGTAGTAGCCAGGTGGTAAAGTGGTCGAGGAAGGTAGGGATGGATCCAGGGGGGCGGTAGATGACGGCTAGCTGGAGGTTACAGAGGGAGAAGATGCGGACAGAGTGGGCTTCGAAAGATGGGAGAGTAACAGAGGGGGGTAATGGAATAGGGGCGAAGGAGCAGGTGTCGGATAGGAGTATGCCGACACCTCCGCCATGTTTGTCAGAGGGGCGGGGTGTGTGGGAAAGATTGAGTCCGCCATAGGATAGTGCAGCAGGAGAGGCCGTGTCGGAGGGGGTGAGCCAGGTCTCTGTGATGCCAAGGAATGAGAGTTTATTAGAAATAAAGAGTTCATGGATGTCTGTGAGCTTATTACAGACTGAGCGGGCGTTCCAGAGTGCGCCTGGCAGGGAGATTAGAGGAGCAGGGGCTGGGGGGATGGGTCTAAGGTTGGTCAGGTTGCGATGGTGGGTGATGGTGGCGTTATGAGAGTTGGTGGTGGGACGTGGGGGTGGGGTGTAGGTGACTGTGGGGATGTGGTGGGGGGGGCCGGGGTTAGGGGAAATGTCGCCAGCGAGGAGGAGGAGCAGGGAGAGGGTTAGCAGGTGGGAGCATGAGAGTTTACGTGGTGGCCGTGCCTGATTGGAGATGGAGGATTGAAAGTGCATGAATAGTTCAGAGGAGTGGGTGAGGTGGTTAGGTAGGATGGAGGGTGAGAGAAGTACTTTGTTGCTGGGTGGGGGGATGAGCGGGGGTAGCAGGAAGTGGAGAAGGATGGGAGTGAGAGTGCAAAGGAGGGGATACATTGTGGATGGTGAGCAGGGGATGGGAGTAGCGTGGGTCAGATGCAGTGGGAAGGAGAGCTGTAGTGGTGGGTGAGAGGTCAGTAGTGATGAGTAGTCTGGGGTTTACATAGTGAATACATAATTGCAGTACAAGTGAACAAATTGCATATCTGTTTGTTTGTCTTGCATTACTTACCCGTTTCCTGCCCGGTGTAACTGCATAACACTTCTACAGTTGGCACTTATGCAGTTGGCATGATTGCAAGACCCCGCATGATTGCACCCCTTAGCTGGGTCTACATATATAGTGAGTTTCTACTTAGATGTGGGTCTATTACACTTGTTAATCAATCAATCAAAGAAACTCAGCACAGCAGAAGGTAATAAATGCAAGACAAATAAACAAGAGTTTCTGGCCATCCTGGGTCATAAACAGTTTTAAACCAAAGATGACCTCTGAACATCCCACATCACAGACAGTAAGATGATTTCAGTATATTACATTATTAAAAGACAAGTATATTGTTAATTGAAGTTGCAGATTCATATACCTCTGATGAGTGATATGAGGAGAGACAGGCAGGAAAGATCAATGAATTGATCAAATGTTTTAGAAACTTTACTGTGTCTAATAATTTAGAACAGTGCATTTAGAGTTTTCTTTAATTTTGAAGATTATACTGTTATCATTGGGAGGTTTCTTCAATAAAATTCGATGTATACTCTAACGGGTGATTACTTTTATTACACTGACTGACATTTGCACTGACCAGTTAGGAAAGTCAGATCAAAAGAACATTGAAAAAGAACATTTACATAATAATTTGGAACATGATGTAAACATGATTTACCAAGATTAACAAAAATTGTTTTAATTCCATAAAACTGTAAAAGAGAACATCTTCTGTTTTGTACCAATCGCGAGCAAGTAACTAGAACACATGTAATAAAAGGCAAAATAAGAAATATTTTACCATCAGATCTATTTGTATATTATTTTATTATTGTAAAATAATATACAAATAGTATATTTGTACTGACAGTATTAAAGCACCACTCCAGTGGGCTCTTTTTCAGTGCTAGAGTAGAACTTTTAATCAAAGGTTTCTGCTCCTAGTAATACTGTATATACTCGTTCTGACACATTCTCTAGTCCCATGGCATAATTTTGTGACCGCAACATCTGACAGGCTGGAAGTCAGAAGTTACATCACAAGCTCTCGATGCAAGTCTATGAGAGTCAGAACAAGGACAGAATGAGGCTCTTATAGTCTTGCATTGAAGAGTGATCTCCGGCTTACTTCATGGAACATTGGAGCAGTCAGCAGGTCACAAACTGTAGATGACAGACCAGAGCGGCATTGATAGAAGATTAAGACAGGTGAGTATAAGACCGGAGGCAGATTTAAAGAACCACTCCATTGGTAAAATAATATAAAAAATGATGGAATGAGGCTTTAAAGGGGTTTTCCCATGAACCAAGTTATTTTCAAAGTTGACTATAGTCAATAGATCTTGTAATAATAATAATTTCCACAATTGGCTGTGTTTTAAAAAATGTTCTTGTGCTGAAATAATCATATATATCTGCCCTGCTATATACTGGCCATGTCTGACTGTACAAGGACATAGTCTGATCTTACCACATCTCCTAGGCAGAGGAGGATGAAAAAGAGTATATAGATAGCACAGGATCAGATCACAGGTGAATCTTTTTGTGGGGTAAAAAAATGTAACTGTTTTAAAAAAGTTTTACCTCAAAGAAAGAATTATCTATATATATAATTGCGAGTTGGCTCATCCACTTCTGTCTGGATGTCCGCCTGTGTCACTTCCGCCTACCATATTAGCACAACCAAGTGATGGTATGGTAATATGCCAAGGGAGGATAACAGAAACCCGACACGCACGCCACCTGGTCCACGCTCCAGCCCTTCCGCCCACCGCTCCCACGCTCAATGCTCTAGTCCACGCTCTCGCTCATCCCAGCATTCTTCTTCTTGCATTCTGAAATTCAAAGGCTGCAGGGGCGGAGTTAACAGAGGGGGCATCATAATGGGCGTGACCGAGGACACGCCCACCACATCAGGGCAGTGCGCTCAGTCAGGCCTATTATGACGCCCCCTATGTTAATTCCGCCCCCACCGCATCCATTGACTTTCCAATGTCTATCTCGCAAGAAGAATGCAGGGGTGATCGGGACGGAAGTATGCTCCATCCAGCTGCTCACATCCTACTGCCCCCACTCACCCCACACTGCCCCCACTCATCCCCAACTTCCCCCACTCACCCCACACAGTCCCTGCTCACCCCATCACTCCCCGCATGCCCCCACTCACCCCACACTGCTCCTGCTCACCCCCTGCATGTCCCAACTCACCCCACGCAGTCCCTGCTCACCCCTCTCAACCCCCACATGCCATAACTCACCCTACACTGCCCCTGCTCACCTCCCAATGCCCTCACTCCCCCCACACCTCCCCTGCTCACCCCTCTCACCCATCCACATGCCCCCACTCGCCTCACACTGCCCCTGCTAATCCCTCTTACCCCCACAGGCCCCCACTCACCGCACACTGCCCCTGCTCAACCCTCTCACCCCCACATGCCCCCATTCACCCCACACTGCCCCTGCTCACCTCTCTCACACCCCTCATGCCCCCACTCACCTCCCAATGCCCCCACTCACCTCACACCCACTAGGCCCCCACTCAGCACCCACTCACACTCACCCTGCTCAGCACCCACTTACACCCACTCAGCTCACACACTCACCCCCACTCAGCACACACTCACACCTGCTCAGCACCCACTCACCCCTCTCAGCACCCACTCACCCCCACTCAGCACCTATTCACCCCCATCAGGCCGCACTCACCATTGCTCAGCTTCCACTCACCCCTGCTCAGCACACACTCACACTCTTAAGCCTGCACTCAGCTCCACACTCAGCACAGCTACTCACCCCCTCTCAGCACACCTACTCACCCCTGCTCAGCACTCACTCACCTCCGCTCAACACACACTCACCCCTGCTGAACACACACTCACCCCCCTCAGGCCACACTCATCCCATTACACCCTGAAATGCCCACTCACATCCCACAACACTTGCTCACCCCTCCTCAGCACCCACTCACCTCCGCTCAGCACCTACTTAACCCTGCACAGCACACATTCATCCCCGCTCAACACACACTCAACCCCTCAGGCCACACTCATCCCTGCTCAGCACCCACTTACACCCCTCAACACCCACTCACACCTGCTCAGCACCCACTAACCCTCGCTCTCAGGCCCCATACACCTCAGCCCACCTCAGCCCTGGCTCACCTCAGCCCACCTCAAACCCCACTCACCTCAGCCCGCCCTCACCTCAGCCCACCACAACCCCACTCACCACTCAGCCCACTCACCCCTCAGCTCACTCTGCCTGCAGCCCATTCACCCCACAGCCCTACGACTGAGGATCTGTGTCAGTTTCTCATACCGCCGTAATGTTCCTCATGCCACCTCCACATGAGAGCCAGCAAAGGAGGGGCAGAAAATGACCATGGGGAGGGGAGAGTTAGGGGGAAAAAATAGTGGACAGGAGAGAGCCCAGGGGGAACAGATGGCTGACACCCCCATCACCACAAAGCCCACCCCCATCATGATGTCACCACCCACCCAATGGGACAGCATCGGGCTCCCATCTAGTTTGTGATATTGTGCTGTAATTTCTGTACACACTCTTCCTTCCTCCTCAGCCTAGGAGATATGGTATGATCAGACCATGTCACTGTACAGTCAGACACTGTCATTGCATAGTACATAGCAGGACACATATATAAGATTATCTCAGCACAGGACATACATTTTTAAACACCTCCAATTGTGGAAATTATTAGAGGATATGGTGTCGGATAGAGGACAGGCCTCTCTTGGTTAGCCTGTCAGCTGCCCCCAAGCCACAGGGCCTGTTGGTGTTCCCCAAGTTGCTCTCATCTCTCCTAGAGAGGGTGGTTGTCACCTAACTCCTCCATCGTCTCCTCCAGCAGTGGCCATGATGGAGTGTGCTGAGAAGCATGTGGTGGCAGAGCATGCCCCTGGAGAAGTAGCCCCTGCGTCCCATGAAAACAGTTTGGCAGTGGAGTACCATCAGTAACGGTGATCTTCATCCACAGAACTTCTGAGAAAGCTGGTAGAGAGTATTTGCACCAAGTGCAGTGCATTTTCCAAAAAAGAGTATGTTGGTGGATGACTGCTCTGTCCTTTAGTTGGCATTTTGTCCGGAGAAGGACTTTTTTTAGTTGTTTTCAGTTCTTCGAACAGCGAGGCCTGTTTTTTGTTAACTTTATTTTTCCCCTTCCCAAGTTTATACTGTGGCCACGGGGCCTTACAACAATATGATAAGTTCATGTTCACAGATAACATCACCATATGCTGTGAGAGCAGGCATGTGTGAGAGTGTGACAAGTGGTGCCATCACAAACATTACTGCAGTTCAGTCTCAAGGGGTCACACAGGGGCTATCCCATAAGTTTAAACTGTGCTGCAGTCCCTGCTATCACAGTTCCTCACACACCTGTCTCACAATACTGGCAAGGTAAACCTGCAATATCTCACGTGATATCAGGGCTCTCACGAGACAGCTAGGGTTATGAGCACTGGCACCACTGAGGTTATCTCAGGTCACACAGCAGGTTTTCAGGGAAGTCATGAGGATGTCTGAGGTTCATGAATCTTGAGCAGGCCTTGAAGCATGGTGACAGTGGCACTGAAGCTTGTTAAATAATAGTATAGTAAGATAATGTCTGTATCAAAACAGCAGGGCTCCACTGTAAAATGGTTTGAGCTGTGTTTGACAGCTTTTGTGCCCCTTTGAAGGTGTTTTCTAGGCCCTTGATTTTGCCTCCCATTGATTTGAAAGTGGTTCAGAAGTTTGGCTAAAAATTTGTCAAACATTTGCCCGTTCAGTGAACCAAATCAAATTCAAGCTTCAAAAGGTTTGCTCATCTCCAGCCTTGAGCATGCCTCCCAACTGCCATGGTATAATGCATCAGTTCCTGGCTCTAGAGATTGACAACATACAAATGGTTAACAATAGCAGGCATCACTCAACTACAGCAATAGTTGGTAGACACAAATGCCTTCTATTTAATTTAGACAGCATCTAGCACATATAAATCTCCTGAGCCCATTCCACACACCCCGAACTGCTCCATGATGGATATTTCTAGTACTATAGCATCATGAGGTTAAAATAACAAAAAAAAATAACATTTGCATATACAGTATATTAGCAAACACAAGATGTTATTATTAAGTAAACAAGAAACCTGGGCACTATATTTGTTAGGGCTCAAACCAGCTTTTAACCAAGGGTGTTGCTCAAATCATGTTCATTTAGAAATGCAATCCATGGGTAGAAAAGAAAAAATGATGGCACTCACCCTGGTTGTTGTTCTCATGCAATTTCTTTATTCCATGCAATGGAGTGGGTTACATGCAGTTAGGGAGGGAGGGGGTGCGGTGGAGGACGACAGGCACACCATTTGCCTTACTCAGGCTTCTACGGGTCCAATGAGTAAGGCAAAACGGTACAAGTGTCGTCCTCCACCGCACCCTCTCCCTCCCTAACTGCATGTAATCCACTCCATTGCATGGAATAAATAAATTGCACGTAAACAACAACCAGGGTGAGTGCCATCATTTTTTCTTTTCTACCCATGGACAAGATGTTATTATATTTTAGTTTTTATGTGTTTTTTGCTTTGCAGTCATGACAAACATGAGCAGTTTAATTGGGTTGTCAATTATATCAATGAGTTTGCAATATTTCCAATTTTTTTTTGTTTGTGTTTTTTTTGTTGTCCTCTCAACTTTTATTTGTTTTCCATAATTTGGTCCAGTTATTCTAGTTTTATTTTTTAGGTATGCCCTATTATAGGAGGTTCAACAGTTGGATTCTGTGATGTTAAAGTGTAACCGCCATTTAAATTTTTATTTCATAATAATGTAGAGCAAGAGATTTTAATTAAATTTCAAATATACTTTATAGGTAAAATCTGGTGGAAAACCATTAATAAACCTTCCACATGGTGTCCCCTCTAGACTGTGTCTGAAGCAGACATGTGTTCATTCTCAGTCAGATCCGTCTTCACACTGAATATGGCCACATAAATATATAAGGGCGATAGGGTGCGGCCTACAGTGTGCGAGCTCCTCACTGCAGCTGAAGAGGTGACAATGTATCAGATTACCTCAGGCTGCACCACAGTGCTGAGCAATGTCAGAATGCAAACTCTTCTGGACTTGGCACAAGCCACTCAGATCTGTCATCTGGCTCCTTCTCTGCTGGATCTCCACACAGCTTAAGCTGGTTTCACACTGCAGTTTTTTTCCTGATCAGGGTTCATCAGGTTTTTTGTGCCAAAACCAGGAGTGAAACTTGCAGAGAAAAACTATAATTGAAAGATTGACACTTGTTCTGGGTTTTAGAGACACTCCTGGTTTTGGCACACAAAACCTGATGAACCCTGATCAGGAAAAACCTGCAGTGTGAAACCAGCCTTAGGATCTATCTTGTCCTTTCTCTGCCGTCACATAGCACACCCACACAAACCTAAAATGCAGTGTTAAAAAGTGCACAAAGAAGTTGAGAAAATAAATCATATGGCACAAAAAAAGCATTATCTTAGCTGCTATGTGACCCATCATTTACAACCAAGGGAAGCATTATATTTTTTCAACAAAATGAGATTTACACTTTAAAAGACCACTCTTTTTCCACTTGATGATTTTTGGTGTTTCTCCAGAACAAACCAATGTAACCTGCAAGAGCTTTTATAGTCTCATAGGCATATGAAGCCATCCTTCCATTTACATTATGTGCTACTCTATCTGGTGGTGCAGAAATTAGGATCTGAATTTGTCCATGACCACAACATTAATTTAAGTTGTGTTAAACATAGCTTTCCTACCCACACCATTAGCATCTTCCTTGCTTCAGTCTCTTAATTCATCACTGTCTCAAAGATTGAATGCAGCAAAGAGGGACTGGCCAAGTGTGAAAGAATAGTCATTTTGTAATGGTGCCAAACTATTGTATTATTTTGTTGTAAAGGTTTCCTTTTTGTCTCAGTAGAGTAACAGTGACACTAAGTGAAATAAATGTTATTGGAGTTCTTTATCAAACAATTACTTAATGTATTCAGATGAGGTGCCTCATTACTACAAGGGCATTGAGGTCTATTTCACAACATATGCCACATATTATTTCTCAAACTGACTTTTACTGTATTTAAGCTCTTTAGGAATAAAGCCAACAAGGCGAAACAATTTGTGAAATGCTTAACAGCAATGATATATTAATGTAATAAGGTATGGCTATTATTTTGAAATTTCACTTAGTGCAGATCTGTTAAACAGGTTTGTCAATCTAGGCTATTATTCTGCCCGTGGGCAATAAGCCTCATTCCTTATATCAAGCAGAAAGAATTATATTTCTCCAATGAAAATAAGGACAAACGGCAACAATCCAGATCTTTGACTCCTTCTAGTGAAAGCTCACAACATCTGATCAAATCTGTCAAATACCAATAATCAAATATTAGCACTTTCTAGCAATAAAAAAACAATAAAATAGTGAAAACACACAAAAAAATACAATAGAAGGTAAAATAACAAAAATATACTAAACATCAAATTCAGAGAGGTTATATATATAGGATTATCGTTGAACATTTTAATACAAAATTAATATTCAAGGTGTTGGACTAACCATCAGCATATTCAAACTTTGAAACAGATTTTGAAAAACTATACTCACTACTTTTACTACTTTGGACAATGCCTCATTAGTACATAATGTTAAACCCTTTCCAAGGAGCATCTTATTTTATAGTTTAGCAAAGTACCATGCCAAAACATTTGTGTTTGCCACTATCATCATAACTCATTATAATGCTGTCATCCCGTATACTGTAGAGGTAATATTCTGGCTTCTGAAGACTCTTATGTCCCAATGCATTTTATATATGAATCCCAATGAAACAATGAATTTAAACTCAATTGCCAGCTTTCAAACAGACAATGTTACAAGTTTCTAAAAACATTGTTATATGGCTATTGATGCTGTCTCCTTTAACCTATTGTTCTATTTATATGTAGACTTTTAAAAGTGTTGATATTTTATGTAAAAATGTCATCACAATCTCCCCAACTTTAGAGCCAAAATTTTTACACTAATTTCTCCCACATTGATCTTTGCTTCTGTCTCCAATTCACGTGTGAGTAGTCGACTCATAGTCATCCCTGCTACAAAAGTTATCTGGGATTAGAGTTAAAGGGGAACTCCATGGAGAGAAAACTTTTTATTACAGTCCCTGCCCTCCTACACGATGAAGATGAGCCGTACACTGCAGTTCTAGGATCTATAGATCTCTTATAAAATCTATAAAATCATATCTGCTCCTCTGCTCTTACCCCTCCCTCAGGGGACATAGAAAATCAGCTTCATGCAGCTGGTGAGAGCAGGAGGTGTGTTGGGCATGTGGACACTGATGGTTCCAGGATCATCTTGTATTCCTGCCCCCTCAAGTAGGGAAGGATATATGATAGTATAGTAACTGGGCGCTGTTTTCTCAATTTAAACAAGATAGTACATTAAAGTGGTCCCCTAGAATCTCATTCTACAGTACAAAGCCAGAAGATTGTTTACTGCTGATTTCATGGAGAATGCAATTAGTTTATGCATAGTTTATGATTTTATTGCCATCAATAGAAGACACAATTAAAAAACACAGTTCTCTATCACCATTTATTCTTACTTGACAGCTATTTAGAAATACATCAGTATTCAGTAGCAGATCTCCCATCACTGACATGTTATAAATATGTTTGTTTAAGTCTTGCTCTAATCACCCCTAGAAGAAGCCATAGTAGCTGTCGAAACACACATTGGGATATAGTCCCGACTAAGATGAAGGAGAGGCAATACAAGCATGATATGTGCGACAAATGCAGGGACAGCAATGGCTGGGCACGTTCCCATTTATAATACCAACACATCTCAGATCATCAAGTCGCCTCCGTGTCCATTAGGACACACACTCCACCTCACATCGACAGCAGGAGTGTTGAAGGCCATCCTATTTACCCGATAGAGGCAGCATGCCACTGCTGACAGCAATGCTTATCCATATCTAAGAGAATTGGACAAATGTTATCAAATTGCATCACAGGGCATCATGTCAGTATAATTACATTCATTAAAAGTAAGCAATCACTGGCAGAATGCTACCTTTACATTGACAATATGAATGCCAATGGGCTTCTACGCTACTTGATGGTGCACTGATGACAGCTGTATCTGTGAAATATACAGTATAATAAGCCAATAATACTCTATCACATCCCAATGTGATATTTCAAACACAGTTCTATGCATTAGCAATAAACCCTTGAAATATACTAGCACAATAATACAATTTTGCCAATTCTAGCTACTAATTTTTTGTATTAACAATTGAATTAATTACTGTTCTTCTAACAGCAGAGAAACCTGTTGCTAGTGGGTTTAATCACATCTCTTAATTTATAGATAGCTTATAGCCCTATAATTAGACTCATGCAAATATCAGTGGAATCCTTATATCCTTTTCCCTTCTGATACAATAAGGTGGGGTTTATTAAAACACTTTTAATCAATCTCAAAAATGAGTTTCCATAACAAACCAGTATCAGATACCTTGCCAGCTAGAAATAAATGCAAATTTGCACTTCATTAAGGAAGTAGAGAAACTCCAGTGCTACATTTAAGCAGCTCCTCAAAGTCATAATCACTGCTTAAATGTGACACTGGAGTTTCTCCACTTCCTTAATGAAGTGCAAATTTGCATATATCTGAGAGGAGGGAAGTGGCTACAATCTCCTCACCTACTTCGCTGTCTCCATAAGGTAAATAGCAAGTTCCCAGACCTTGTCTTAGCCCACTCACTCATGCCAGATCAGAATATCCCACACACTACACTGATGAGGGGCAGGTACCCCGAAACGCAACACCTGTAGTTTGGGGTTCTAATCTGGCACAAATTCCTTAGCCATATTAAAAGCTTGTTGGAAAGCGATTATGACTTTGAGGAAGCTGCTTAAATGTGGCACTGGAGTTTCTCCACTTCCTTAATGAAGTGCAAATTTGCATATATCTGAGAGGAGGGAAGTGGCTACAATCTCCTCACCTACTTAGCTGTCTCCATAAGGTAGATAGCAAGTTCCTAGCTATAAATATACTGTCACTCAAAAAATGGGCTACTTGTACCCTATAAACCAAGATAAAATTTGAGAACCTCGGTTTCATAAAGGGATTTCTTGGTTGGGAGTTACTTTAACTTATATTAAAATTGAAAATTGATAGAAATTATTTTTACACTTTCACATTTTTACTCCTGCTTTCCCCTTTCCTTTTGAAACAATTCTATCTAATGGTGTACACTTATTTTATATTCAGTAGATATACAGGAGGATAATACAATGTTTTTCTATATAGCTGGAAGGTATTAGATCACCCATCACTGACACCAAATATGTTTGTATATGTCTTGCTCTACTCACCCTATCGTTACAAAGCCATGTGTGTGCCTGGAGACTGGGGCGAGAACTTTTGTACTAACTCTAGTGTGTTTGAAGCATTGCTATTCCCTCACATCTACTATTGATTTCTTCATCTTGTCCATTATTTATGAAGAATGAAATGCACTTTCAGAAAACTAAGAAGTATTAATCACAAACATTTACTTATTTTTTGTTTCTTCCGATATTACCTCAAGACATAGCAGAAACTTATCTCTTCTAATTTAATAGGTAAACTTTCTCCTTAAGGAGTGTGCCAAGTCAGCATAAGGAGACTTATAGATCATGCAATGCTCCCCTGGGAGTTTAAATATGCATATAGCTCCAGAAAGGAAGAAATTAACTCTAGAGCTGCCTACTGGATGTAGAAATTCAAAAACATCAATATCAATCTTTAATGAGCTTAAAGGTAACAGCAGAGTTCCTGTCCTCTTTCTCTCTGAACAGGATACTTGCATAAACTAATTTAATATTTTTTTATATTCTGATGCCTTACAATATATTATTTAGATTGTGATCCCCCATGATAAAATTGCACAAATTAATTGTCCCCAACCTGTGGCTCTTCTGATATTGTAAGACTAGGACTCCAAGTCTAGAACTCCAGTAGTTGAATTTTGGAGTTATAGTTCGACAACAGATGAATCATCACTGGAGACTATTGGGCCAAATCTTTAGAGCTTGTGATACATACAGCTATTTACTGTATTTAATCTTTTAATTTTTAATTTTAATGTGTTTTATTGTCAGTTTTAAAAGTATAAATTCGACATACAGAGTGCTCCACACTCAGACATGAGTCAAAACCACTTTGAGCAGGGGTCCCCAACTCCAGGCCTTGAAGGTCTCCAACAGTGCATGTTTTCAGGATCTCCTTGGTATTGCACAGGAGTTGGAATCATCACCTGTGCAGATGATCACATTAGCACCTGTGCAATACTAAGGAAATCCTGAAATCCTGCACTGTTGGTGGCCCTCGAAGGCCTGGAGTTGGGGACCTCTGACTTAGAGCCAAGCTACTTTCCATGTAGCGAATAATTTGGCACTGAATAATAGTCTTTCTTTGGGGCCTTTTTGTTCTTTTTTTTTTCTGCCTTGCATTCCAGAAGCTATAAAAAAATTTTCCCAGAAGGTTGATTAGTAATATTGAATGACATCATTCATTTCACCATATAATGTGCTAAAAACTTGAAAAATTTCTAATGGGTAAGGATATTGATAAAATTCTGCCATTAGATTTTGGTTTAACGTCCTTAAAAACATGAAGATAAAATGTTAAATTGTTTGTACAGGGATTATAATACCAAATGTATATATTTTTCATGTTCTACTTATAAAAAAACTAAAAATCTAAAAAAAATTATTTTGCTCTTTCAAATTTTGAGAGCCATAACTTCTTGTATTTCCTAGATATTACATTTGTTGCCCATTTCTGTAAAACCACTTAACTGCTGAAATGACTCATAAAAAATTAAAAAAAAAAATACATTCACCTCCTGTACCTAGACTGATGCGATTCCAGCAATTTCAATAGTTTGTCTCCTGGTGGTCACCTGACAATGTTATGTCATGTGGCTGCTGCTGAAAGGCTAGAGTTGATTGTGGCCACTGACTGGCTGCATCAGTCACACTACATAACAATTATGGCTAAGCAAACCCAAACCACAGCATTACTTTGGTCAGTCGACAATTGCGCTCATGCAAGGTGCAGCTTTGCCTTGATTAAAAAGGGAAGGCATCACTAGTGCAGGACACCAGCTTCCAATCACTAAACACCTCCTTAATCTTGGAGGGCAGCGAACCACTGGCTGTCCTGCACAATGTATAGGATTCACATAGGACGCTGTTCACACAGATTACTGCAATGTGTGCCTAGCCTCTTACATTAGCCCCTATCTCAGTAAGCAGGCTATTTCTGGCACTACAACACTGCTACCTGAAAGAGCAAACGTGACATATGGCCTAGCTGTACCCTGCAATATAAAGAGTGCAAGAAAAAACAATAACAAATCAAGAAATTGTGGGGTATTAGTTTGTCTTTTGGTCCAAAACACGTAAGCTTGTGACCCACTTCACAGGTCCCCACTTCTCACATGTCCTAGCCACTAATTCCTAGCCACTAAATCAATATCCAAAATCAGCGAAGGACAAATTACTTTGGTCAGTCGACAATTGCACTCATGCAAGGTGCAGCTTTGCCTTGATTATTAAGGGAAGGCATTACTAGTGCAGGACACCAGCCTCCAATCACTAAACACCTCCTTTTCTAAATTTGTCCCTTGCTGATTTTGGACACTGATTTAGTGGCTAGGAATGTGAAAAAAGTGAAAAATCAGTGCACTTTATTTTCACCAGATATAGGGGAAGTATACACATGAACAGCAGCACAGTATGGTAGGCGTGCACCAAGGAGTATACATACAGTTACGTATAAAATACATAAGCTGCGTGGCAGGGTTTTTGTTGAGCACTACAAACAAAGCATGAATAAATATTCACATTGTACAATCAAGGAATGCATACATAGTATGATCACACTTTACACATCGCGTGTATCCAAATTATATTATACAATTGGCATACACCAAAATAACTCAACCATGGCTCAAAAGGTTACTGGAAATTAATATGCATCAAACTGATCAGATCTACATGCATACCCAGACACATTCATGCCATGGTTACAGCATATTCCTAAAGAGACATGTATCCCCACCATATACAGCTAATTTGCATTCCTCAGCATACCATGCCAGTATTACCTAAAGTGGTTAGTGCTCAATACTCCAACCAGGAGTGGTGCCGACCCCTGGATGAAGTTCATTAACTTTCCATAGCAGTTAGATTCCTTAAATAGTCTGTACTTCTCAGCCATAGGCTGATAAGCACTTCCGGGTAGGGCGCAATGGCCTTCAAGAAAAGGGGACATGTCCCACATGTGGCCTAAGCGCCTGAGACACAGCCTTTGGACTGAGGGCAGGAGGTAGAAGACGGAGCCTGTGCAAATGCCACAGGCCCACTGGAGAGGTGAGTATACTACGGCCACTGGTCTCCCTGCTGAGGAGAGGCAAGGACCACGATGACATGCGATACATACCCCCTCTTATGTCCCCTCCTTTCCAGGCCTGAAAGGAATCACTTAGGGAAAAGAGGTGCATTAATGTTCTCCTTAAGCTAAGACAGTTCCAGTCAACCAAACAGAATATCCTATCTCCCCTCTCCTTCAAAAAGGTAGGCAGGCAGGAGGAGGAGGCAGGGTACCAGGGTTCTTTAAGTATTGCCTCAGGATGACTGACTTGAGGAGAGACACATGGAAGGAGTTAGGAATGCACAGGGAGGCCAGAAGCTCTAGTTTGTAGGCAGCGCGCGCTGCCTAGATACCCGCAGTTTACCTTAGATACCAGCTTGCTCCCGCTTACTGCAGGCTGGCAACGGGAGCAAGACATCGTGGAAACAATATTTAAATCGTTTCCACGATGTTTCTGGTCAATTGATCGCTGGTGAGTCTGTCTGTGTGACAGCTCACCAGCGATCTGAACGATATTGTTAGCGATCGCGCGTGCATGTGATCGCTAACAATATCGTTCATAAGATTGAAGCGTGTGACGGCACCCTTAGTATCTGCCCAGATCTTGGAGAAATTCTTGGCAAGAGCATCAGCTGCAGGGGTTGCCGAAGTTGATAATCATAGTAGATGGGATTTTGGGCTACTGTCCATAGATAAAGAAGAACAGAGAGTTGGCAGAGGACTCACTTACATGGTTGTCATAGGAGAACTCTAGCCAGGGCAGCAGCTTTACCCAATTGCTATGGTGTCTATTGACGAACTTCTGAAGGAAGTTCTTCAATATTTGACTGACCGATGTGAAGTCCAAGATGACGGCCAGTAGCTTACAGGTGGCTCTCCAGAATCAGGAGGTGAACTGGACACCTCTATTGGAAACAATATGGAGCGGCAGACCATGCAGATGGAAGATGTATTGAATGCAGAGCGGCACTGGAAGAAAACACACTCACAAGAAGACTACACAGCATTCAAACAAACACTTCTCAAATTCAAGTCAGCACTCACCACTCTAAACAGAATTACTTCATTACCCTCATATCCTCTTTGTCCCACAACCCCAGGCAGTTATTCAACACATTCAACTCCCTCCTCCGCCCCCCACTGCCCCCTCCTACTTCTCGTATCTCTGCAGAAGACTTTGCAACACACTTCACCAACAAGATCGACCAGATCAAACATGTCTTTGCTACCCAACCACCGCAACCCCATGCATACCGGATTAATCCTCTCCCACACTAACCCTCCTCCCAACCATCACTGAAGGAGAACTTGCACACCTCTGACTCACCGCGGCCGGCTGACTCCGGTTTAGACAGGCGATTCTTCTTCCCTCCTTGTCACGGGTGGACCGCGCCTGCCGGTAGTGGGGCCCGGTGTAGTGCAGATCAAAAGTGAAGACGTCTTTGTGGAACAGATTAAAAGGGGTTTAATTTGTTTTATTCGTGACGCCACCTATGAGTAGATTCGGTAAGGGCTACCGACGCTGCGGAACCCCCGGGGGATGGACAGCAGCAAGATGTTACGCTCCCCACAGGCTGAGCGGTGATCCCCGGGGGCTGGAGCTGCTCAAGATGTTGTGCGACAGCTGCGGTTACCTTGTTGTGCGGACGGATAGTTCATAAGGAAGCACGGACACAGATAGTCTCTGCAACGGGTCTTTACTGTAACCAGCAGGCAGTACATGGTATACAGTGGTTGAGTAGTAGACCGGGTGGACTCAGCAGTGATAGTGTTCCTCAGAGATCCGCAAGTGTTCCTCCATTCTACCTAACTTGATTTGTTGCCAGCGTCGCCCAGGAATACCAGGTCGGGTACGGGGAGGCTGCTTCAATGCCCTATCCATGATGTACGTTCTGGATGCTTTGGGGAGCCTTGGATCCCTCAGTGGGTACATCGCTGGTTAGACGACTGGAAACTGGCTGGTGGTGGGGTGCTCCTGTAAAGCTGATCCTCCACTCTTCTGGTTCGCGTGGCAGAGGTGAACTGCTGCCAGCTTCGGTACCAGTGAACCGGCTGTGAGTTGTGGGCACGGGAGTCTTTTGGGAACCCGTGTAGATATGCCCATTCCCGGTGGTTAAGGCCTCAGGTGCTGACACCCGACCGGTGACGGCCCAGGGGCCCGCACGGGGTGCGGAGCCCCGCTCCTCTCCAAGTTCTAGTCTGCTCTTGTCAGGTTCTAGATTCTCCTTCGTTCTCTCTAGATTATTGTGTGTTCTACTACACTACCCTAACACTCCACCCACCAGGACCTATGATTGGTCCCCTGTTCTAGGTGTTGCATGTTGGGTTGGATCTCCAAGTTAACTATTTCATTGCTGAGTCAGAGGATATTGCGGCTGCATGTGTGGCTGCAATACCCTCCTGTGACGCACTCGTTGCGGGGCGCCACACCTCCTCTCCAGATCGCACCTCACCACTTGTGCACTGGACCTTATCCCATCCCACCTCCTCACCAACCTCACCACAACACTTATGCCAGCCCTAACTCACCTCTTCAACCTATCACTAACTTCTGGTACCTTTCCTTCTGCTTTCAAACATGCAGCAATTAAAGATCTTAAAGAAGTCATCCCTTGACCCCACTTCCATATTCAGCTACCTGCCCATATCTCAGCTCTCGTTCGCTTCCAAACTTCTTGAAAAGCATGTCCACACTGTACTCTCATCCAACTTTCTCTTTGATGACCTTCAATTCGGCTTCCGCCCCCACCACTTCACTGAAACTGCCCTGATTAAAAGTACTAACGACTTACTCACAGCCAAAGGTAACAGACAGTTCTCCGTCCTCCTCCTTTTAGACCTGTCCTCTGCATTCGACACAGTCGACCACTGCCTATTATTACAGATCCTCTCTTCCATTGGTATCACTGACCTTGCCCTCTCCTGGATCTCCTCCTATCTTTCCAACCGCACATTTAGTGTTTCCCACTCCTAACAACCTCCTTGCCCCATCCCCTCTCTGTTGGGGTCCCTCAAGGCTCTGTCCTCGGGCCCCTCCTTTTTTCAATCTATACTCTTGGTCTCGGATAACTCATAAAGTGCCATGGCTTCCAGTATCACCTGTACGCTGATGAAACTCAGATCTACCTCTGTAGCCCAGATGTCACCTCTCTTCTGTTCAGAATCCCGGAGTGTCTATCAGCCATATCCTCCTTCTCCTCCCGCTTCCTAGAACTCAATGTAGACAAAACCGAATTCATCATCTTTCCTCCATCTCACACACCTTCCTTGCCAGACTTATCTATCACAATAAATGACATCACGTTTTGCCTTGTACCTGAAGTCCACTGCCTCGGAGTAACACTTGACTCTGCCTTGTCCTTCAAACCACACATCCAAGCCCTTGCCACCTCCTGCCGCCTCCAACTCAAAAATATTGCCAGAATCGGTCCCTTCCTCAACCCCCAGTCTGCTAAACTACTCATGCATGCCTTCATCATCTCCCGCCTTGACTATTGCAACCGCCTACTCTGTGGCCTTCCTGCTAACACTCTTGCACCACTTCAATCTGTCCTTATCTTTGCTGCCCGACTAATCCACCTCTTTCCTCGCTATTCCTCCACTTCTCCTCTCTGCAAATCCCTCAACTGGCTCCCAATTCACCAGCGTATCCAATTCAAATACTAACATTGACTTACAAAGCCATCCACAATCTGTCCCCCCCATATATCTCTGAACTAATCTCCCGATATCATCCAACTCGTAATCTCCAATCCTCCCAAGACCTCCTTCTTTCCTCCACACTTGTACGTTCCTCATCTAACTGCCTGAAAGACTTCGCCCGATCATCCCCCATCCTCTGGAACTCTGCACCCCATCACGTCCGACTGTCTCCTACACGCAGAACCTTCAAGCGGAACCTGAAAACCCATCTCTGCAGAACAGCCTACAACCTTCAATGACCACAGTGTCGCCTCAACATCACTGGACCCGGCGCTCCACCACCACCAGACCTGGCACTCCAGCACCACCCGAGCAGACCCAACCTACTGTCTCCCTCCCCATTGCCCTGTAGAATGTAAGCCCGCAAGGGTTGGGTCTTCTCTCCCCTCTGTATCAGTCTGCCACTTTGTTCATTGTATTTTTAAGTTGTCTGTATGTAACCCTTTCTCATGTACAGCACCATGGAATGAATGGTGCTCTATAAATAAATAATAATAATAAGAAGAAGAATAATTTAGTGTTCCACCAGCTTGGGTGCAAAGGGAAGACTGGACAATGGGATGAAGTGAGCCATCATGGAAACTCTGTCCACTACCACCCAGATGACCAACCCAAGCACTCTGACAGATTGGTGATAAAGTCAATAGAGATGTCCTGCCAAGGAGCAGACAGAACAGGTAAGGGGAGCAGACAGCCAGCAGGAAGCTTCTTAGGAGTTTTGTTGCGGCCTCCCCACGAAGAGGATACCAGCCCCACACCTGTCTGCTTCACCATGGCTAATTATCAAATATGAAAGGGACCTCAAGTGTTTTTTTATTATGGGATCCTCTCTATTTTTGATATTCACTGGCAGCCACGGTAAACCTGACCGCTGGAGATTGCAGCCTTCGTTGTCTGTTTTACCCGAGCTTGTAAAAATAAATTGGGCGGGAGCGAATGCCAATTTTTTTCATTTATTTAATTCTTTTTACACTGCCATACAGCAAACTCATCTTCAACTAATCACAGACACTGACAGAGGGCAGGGGGGTGTTTATAGCTGTTTGCAACTAATCACAGATGCTTGCACAGAGGGTTTGTAGGGGAAACAGTCAATATTCATGAAGCTTAATGAGCAGGCGCAGATAGAGTATGACTGCAGTGTTATCTTTCTTGAATCACTGTATGTATAACTGTCTTGCTCTTACCCCATTTAGCTTCAGTTTGTAGCCAACTAACCCTTAGGGCCACGTTACACCTGGCGACGCCGCCAGAGATGTCAGCGGCGACGGGTGGGAGCGCGCACGTTTTTGGCACCCCGCCAGCGTCGCTGTCCCCCATTTACATGGGGCGGCACCTCCAGCGATGCACTGCCGATCTGAGAGGCGGCATCGCCACCGGGGTGTCTCAAAACCCCAGCGGCGATGCAGTACAATGGGAGCCTGTCAGGTCACTATCGGCCGTTTACAAGGGGCGATGTGTATACATCGCCCCAGATTGGCTGCCTGGTTTCAGAGCACTGCTCTGAAACCAGGCGACCAGTCAAATGCGTCGCCCACGCCCTGTCACATTGGGCGACGCATTGGCGATGTCGGCAGCGATAAGCCACGCCCCAGCATCGCCTAAAAAATCGCCGCTGACATCGCCAGGTGTGACAGTACCCTTACTAACACCATTTTACAGCCCAAAACTTCTCATCCCCATTGACTTGTATGGAGTTTGTTATTCAGGTCAAGTTGGGTTCCTAAACCCAACTTTTTCATTAGTCTGTATGGATTCGGCGAACTCAAATATCCATGGCTCCATTCATCACTAATAACAATGTCCAATGACTAACGGAAGACATTGCACTAACATCCATGGAACAATGCCAGTCCAGGGAAGAAGCAGGTATTTTTTATTTTATATGGGGATTATAGCAGTTAGAAAGGGGTTATCCATTAATAGACAAACCCATTAATATATCATGCTTTACAATAAATTATTCTTAGAATGTAATGATTTATTATAGAAAATCCACCATAACGAATGCACGTGGGTAGCAGTGTCCTCTTCAGTCTACTCTAAGAGAAAAGCTTAAAATGTAACCTAATAAATAGGACATGCAGAGGCTTGGTGAATTATATGACAGGAGCAAAGAGAACAAGGTCTGTTCAGCCACAATAACATTTTTTGCCTGTTGTGCAATACTCCCTTTCTTCAGGAGGTAGGTGTGAGCCTCCAGGCTATAAATTAATGCTTTGTTGAGAGGAAGCTCGCAGTCCATGGTACCTTAAGATTGAATATGTGATTTACTGACAGGGAGTGAAGCAAGGAGTCTTCCAGGACAATATATCCTGTGATTAATAAAACGTGTCTTCTCACTTCTGGACTCTACAGAACATGCAATGCACAGGAATTATAACCCAGGCGTGCCCAGGGAAGCTTGTACCTGAACAAAGAGGTTTTACTGCAAAAAAAAAAAAAGGTCACAAAGCTTATTCAAAGTCCACTATTATTATATAACTAGATGGTGGCCCGATTCTAACGCATCTGGTATTCTAGAATATGTATGTAGTTTATTAATGAAGATTTATAATCTATAAGATATTTTTTAATGAAGATATGAATCCCGCGCCGCGGATTGGTCACCTCGCTCAGCCAGCCGCGGCGACCAATCAGTGGCGCGGGATTCATATCACGCACCAAAAGCACTGATGCGCCGCTTCGCTGATTGGTCGCCGCTGCTGGCAGCGACCAATCAGCGAAGCGACTTGCAGCTTGGCGGGAAACATGAATCCCACACCACTGATTGGTCATCTCCGAGCTCACAGCTTGTAGTACCCCAACCGCCATATTGGGACACCCAAGTTATGGGTATTCCGATATGGCCACCGCGCCGCTTCGCTGAATGGTCGCCGCACTTAGTAGGAAGGTTACCTTTTGATGTAATTTATCTCAAAATAGCATCTTAGATGCTCAAGCTCTATAAAGCAGCTCCTTTTCCTCCATTATTTTTTGTTGCAAAATAAGTTGCTTCATCATACATTGCACAAACGGGGAGAACGTCTATTGACGGACTTCAGCGTCAGTACGGTACTCTGTTCATTGCACCGTGGGGAGGGTATGTTTCTATTATTGCAAACCTCTAGTTGTTAAAAAGTAGAATTGCTAAATTAAAAAGCTACATCCTGGGGAACCCTATTATAAACGACTTTAAGACTTCAAATGACTCCTCTGTCTTATAATCAGAAAAAGTTACTGACTAAATACTATGACAGAACGCTTTTTATAATCCAGAGTAAGTGATGTTGTGCTATCTGAATCAAAGATATAATTTAAGGGAAGTTCTCCATCTGCCAGATGATCTTACAGCTGTCAGCTTCTGTTGCAGAAATAAAAAAGGCGTCTTAACAATGTCACTTGGTCGTGACGGCTTCTTAACAACATGCTGCTTTCAAAAAATGCATGTCACATCAAGGTAAAAGAGATAGGAAGAATTCCTCTGATCCCAAGAGAATCAGGCAGGATCACACCATTTATATAACTCTTCTCTTTGAGAAGAGATTAAGCAAAAAAAGTATTTAGTATATGCTATTTTATATTGTAAAATAAAAAGTGTAAATAATAAATGGTAAAAAAAATAGGTAATAAAGAGCTTCTACATTTGTATACAGTTAAAGTTCATATATATTTGGACACAATTTTCTAATTTTTGTTCTTTATATTACCACAATGGATTTTGAACAAAGCAGTTCAGATACAGTTTAAGTTCAGACCTTCAGCTTTAATTCAGTGGGTTGAACAAAATGATTGCATACAGTGTGATGAACTAAAACATTTTTAAAAGTCAATCCCTTCATTTCAGAGGCTCAAAAGTAATTGAACTAATTAAATAATTGGAAATGAAATATTAATTTCTAATACTTGGTATATAACCTTTATTGGCACTTCCGGTTCCGTTGCCGACATAACCAGAAGGGTGTGAGGGAGCTCCCGCCACCCACCACCGCACATCATTAACTTACTTGGGGTCCGACACTCCATGGACCAAGCCGCCATGAGTCCCCAGACACCAAGTGTATGGACCAGTATGTGTACAGGAGCTCAGGGAAGGAGGGAGGAGGGACTGAAGCCAACAGTGCAGCATCCGGAATGGCGGCTGTAATGTCACCGATAGCAGATATAGAAACGATGCACTCAGACAAAGGGGCAGAAGTGGTGGAGGAGGGCAGCTAACAGGAGAGTGCACATAACATTACAAATGTGGAAAACAGAGATATGATGAACCCTGGCATTATATACTGTGTGCAGAATTATTAGGCAATTATTTTGATCACATGATACTTTTATACATGTAGTCCTACTCCAACCTGTTTAGGCTTGAGAGCCAACTACCAATTAAGTAAATAAGGTGATGTGCAACTCTGTAATGAGGAGGGGTGTGGTCTAATGACATCAACACCCTATATAAGGTGTGCTTAATTATTAGGCAACTTCCTTTCCACTGGCAAAATGGGTCAGAAGAGGGATTTGACGGGCTCTGAAAAGTCCAAAATTGTGAGATGTCTTGCAGAGGGATACAGCAGTCTTGAAATTGCCAAACCTTTGAAGCGTGATCACCGAACAAACAAGCGTTTCATGGCAAATAGCCAACAGGGTCGCAAGAAGCGTGTTCGGCTAAAAAGTCACAAGATAACTGCCCATGAATTTAGGAAAATCAAGCGTGAAGCTGCCAAGATGCCATTTTCCACCAGTTTTGCAATATTTCAGAGCAACGTTACTGGAGTATCAAAAAGCACAAGGTGTGCCATACTCAGGGACATGGCCAAGGTAAGAAAGGCTGAAAAACGTCCACCTTTGAACAAGAAACATAAGATAAAGACTGGGCCAAGAAATATCTTAAGACTGATTCTTCAAAGGTTTTATGGACTGATGAAATGAAAGTGACTCTTGATGTGGCAGATGGATGAGCCAGAGGCTGAATCAATAAAGGGCACAGAGCTCAACTCCGACTCAGATGCCAGCATGGTGGAGGTGGGGTACTGGTATAGGCTGGTATCATCAAAGATGAACTTGTGGGACCTTGAGAATTGAGTAAAGCTCAACTCCCGGACCTACTGCCAGTTTCTGGAAGACAACTTCTTCAAGCAGTGGTACAGGAAGAAGTCGGTATCGTTCAAGAAAAACATGATTTTCATGCAGGACAATGCTCCATCACATGCATCCAACTACTCCACAGTGTGGCTGGCCAGTAAAGGTCTAAAAGAAGAAAAAATAATGACATGGCCCCCTTGTTTACCTGATCTGAACCCCATAGAGAACCTGTGGTCCCTCTTAAAATGTGAGATCTACAGAGAGGGAAAACAGTACACCTCTCGGAATAGTGTCTGGGAGGCTGTGGTGGTTGCTGCACACAATGTTGATCATAAACAGATCAAGAAACTGACAGAATCTACGGATGGAAGGCTGTTGAGTGTCATCATAAAGAAAGGTGGCTATACTGATCACTAATTTTTTGGGGTTTTGTTTTTGTATGTCAGAAATTTTTATTTCTAAATTTTGTGCAGTTATATTAGTTTACCTGGTGAAAATAAACAAGTGAGATGGGAATATATTTGGTTTTTATTAAGTTGCTTAATAATTCTGCACAGTAATAGTTACCTGCACAAACAGATATCCTCCTAAGATAGCCAATTCTATAAATAGACCCACTGCAACTAACAAAAATATTGAACATAGTTGTTGATCAATAATAAAAATAATCCTCTAAAATACAACTTGCCTAATAATTATGCACACAGTGTATGTAGCTGAGGATTTTAAGAAGGCATTGAGCGATCTGGTACAATCAACAGTACAGGAGCTACAACTGACGATCTCACAATAGGAGATCCAACTGCATAAGGCTGAACAGAGAATATCTAAGGCAACATTGTACAATTAGAACAACAAGTCTCACTTTTGCAGAAGCAGTCTTTGTATGCAACTGAGAAACTGGAAGATCTGGAGAATCGATCTCGCAGAAACAATTTAAAAATAATAGGTCTTCCAGAATCTATGACACTGAGACAATTAGATGAAATCTGTGAGTGGGAAATACCTAAGGCTCTGGGTCTGGCACGCAAGTGTATAATTGAGCATGCACACAGGATAGGACCACCGAGGTACCAAACAGTTAATGGAGCGGAGAGGAGTACGCAGTCATCTCATGAATTCCATAGACCACACCAAGCTGTGGCTAAGTATTTGAACTATAAAGATAAGAAAGAACTCCTCAGGAACTTTAAGAGCCGGAGGCAACCTCTGACTATTCAAGGACATAAGATCCTACTGTTTAGAGATTTCTTGGTACAAGTAACCAAGAAAAGACAGACTTTTAGTGAGGTTTGCATGGTGCTTTTTAAAAAAAAATGTAATGTTCCAACTAAATTACCCAGCCGTACCTCGATTCATAACCCCTGATGGTGTTATGCATGCCGTAACAGACCCTAAAGAGGCTATGCACTTAGCCACTCAAAGATCTTCGGCCCAGGGAGGTCTTAGCTAATCCTGGAAGAGCCCAAATAGAGATGAACACGACATATCTCTGAGATCGGATGCAGAAACGTCACGTCCACGCAGACTGAGGAGAGAGACCTATCCGAAGGAGAAGGGAGAGAAAGATGCAGTGCCTCGGGAACAAAGGATCTCTATACCAAGATCAGCAAAGAAAGGTGGACAACCCAAAAGATTACTTAACAGACTAAAGATACTCGCATGATGAGAGACTTAACTGCTGTGTAGGCAAACCCTTAAACGGGACAAAAACAGCCGAAACACTAGAGGCGGTTAAAGAAAACCGTCTTCCTCTGTCACATCACCACACCACTTCCTCTGCCCCGCCCTCCCTCCCGACACACACTTTTTTTTTAATCTCTTCCCTCTCTCCTTGAACTCCTTGAACCTGGAGGGTGACCTTTTAGAGGCACGTAGAGGAGAATGAGGTTTCGAGCTGAATTTTGAGGTTGACATATTTTTACATGTCACAATAGACTATAAAAGACTTAATTGCTCGAGCGACTCTTACTTTAAAGGTTGGATCTGAACTATGAAGGGGGCATTTGGGGGGTGGGGGTGAGGGGTTTGGGGATGAGTGTTATGACACGTACTATACTGCCTCACAGGTGAAGATGAAGAATGTTAGAGTAAGATGAGAAAGAGCCTAGCATGTAATTGGATAATATGACATAGAGTTAGGTGTTTGGTTGTAAAGCAAGACAGATATAAGACAAGAAAAATGTTTGGGGTTCCTATTATTTGGTAAAATATGTGTTCTTTATATATATGGAGGTGGATGGAGGGAAAGCAAGATGGCCTATGTTGGAGAAAAATGAAGTCATGAGCTGTAGGAGTCTAAGCAGGATGAGGATTATAGGGGGGAGGGGAGGGATGGGAGAGTTTATTATCCAATCCAAATAAGTGTTTTTTCAAAGGCTACCATCACTACGAACTTACCAGTCTACTTATTGGAGACTTATCTTAGGCCACAGAAATCCCAAGTTCATAATTAGAACACACTGTGTGATAAAATATGGTTAGATTGATTACTTAGAATGTAAAAGGACTGCGTTCACCTAACAAGGCTTAAAAAGGCTGAAAGCCGACCTTGCCATGTACAAATTTGAGACAGGATGAATTCTTTAGGAAACGTAAGATGTGGGTAGGGGAGGTCTATGGCTCTGGAGCACAAAATGGGAAAGCAAGCAGGGGTGCTAATACTGATCAATAAACACCTGGCACACAGATTGATATCTGTAGATTCAGATCTGGAAGGTCAATTAATACACTTACGTATTCAAACTCAAAATGAACAGATTAACCTATACAATGTGTATGCACCAAACACAGCCCAAACATTTTTTTCGAGGAGGTGCAGAATAAGCTTCTGGGAGACGTAGATACTAAGATTGTGATCAGGGGGGATTTTAATGAGGTATTGAGAGACAATGAGGATGGACAGAATAAAGATATAAGAGCGAGGCAATATGGGGGCCGAGCCTAGGGCAAAGGGAAGCTTCTTGGAGACTATCATGTCGCAATCACACTTGAAGGATGCATGGCGAGCATTACACCCATTAGAAAGGGAATATACACACTATTCACAACCACTCGGTACGTGGTCCAGATTAGATATGTTCTTCACATCAGAGAGAATGTTCCAAAGGGTCAACCAGGCTGTGATAGAAAGTATGTGGTATCAGATCATAGCCCGGTATCACTAGAGCTCTCGGACATATACCCAAGAGGTGTGGATTACATATGGAGGTTCCCAACGCATCTGCTGAAAGGGGACAATTTTGGGTAACAAATGAAAGAATGGTGGTTGGATTTCTCTCTCAATAATGGAGAACATAGACAGAAACCACGTATATACTGGGAAACTGTGAAGGTGGTGTTGAGAGGACACATCATAGCACATACCTCAAACCTGAAAAAACAAATTAAAGAACAATATGCGTTAACTAGCAAAAGGGTTAGAACAGCTTACTCAAATTCAAAATATTCATCTTTGGAGACCAATACACAGATTTGGTTGAGAGCTGAATTTTATGATTGGGCAGAAAAGAGAGAACAACTAGTTAGAGGTCATATGGCGGTTGAACTAAACAGATTTGGTGATAAGGCGGAACGGTTATTAGCCAATTTGGCAAGAGGGAGACACACTGGCTCCTTGATAGCATCGCTGAAAACTAGAGGAGGGGAAAAAACAACTAACCCTAGGGAAATTAACCGGATATTAGGTAACTATTATGCTAAGTTGTATACTAATATGATGGTACCAGAGAGGGGAGAACAGTGGCTGGTGGACATAAAGCTTACATCATTAACAGAGGAACTGATGGAGTTGAATAGGAACATAACAGAGGAGGAAGTGCAGAGGGCTATCCAAAACTTGGGGTCAGGCAAAACACCGGGCTCAGACGGGTTTAATGGTGAATGTTTTAAGGTCATGACGGAACAAATCACATCAACCTTGACTGACCTGTACAATAATATCCTCCGAGGGGAACACCTGTCCGAAAATATGAACACACATTAAATTGCTACCAAAAGAAGGGAAAGATCTGTAGTACCCTGCAGGTTATAGGCCCATATTCCTGATCAATCAAGATCTTAAATTGCTGACCAAGATTATGGCAGACAGATTGGCATGGCGTCTACCAAGAGTAATCTCAACACATCTATCAGGCTTTGTTAACGGGAGATCGGCTGTCACAAATATAAGAAAAGCAATGTTGGTGATCGATGTGATAAGAGACAGAAAACTAGGTACTGATGAGAAACCAGCCATGGTCACATTAGAGGCAGAAAAAGCATTTGACAACGTAAAGTGGCCATGACTGGAACTAGTTTTGGACAAAATAGGACTGATGGGCGCATATAGAGACTTTGTGGGTATTTTTTACTCTAAACCAAAAGTCAGGGTGTACACTCCGGGGTTTCTGTCCGACACCTTCTCACTACATAAAGGGACACGCCAAGGTTGTCCCTGTCACCACTACTGTTCAATGTGGCGATCGAGCCATTGGCAAGATACCTCAATGAACATAGTGCATACGAAGGCATAACCATTGGAAAAAAGTTCATCAAATCTGCCATGTTTGCAGATGACATAATCATATTCATGAAGAATCCACACAGAGATCTTCCTCAACTACCAAATAAAATTGAACAATTTGGAATATTTTCGGTATTCCGGTTAAATAAATTGAAATGTGAGATTCTGGTCATGAAGGAAGAGAGACGAGGGGACTTAAATAATTACATAGCAGGAATACCAAAGGTTACCACATCAATAAAATACTTTGGGTACACCTAGGTAGGACATCGGGACAAATCTACACATTGAATTATGCTCCGCTCATAGAAAAAATAGAAACGGAACTAGAAAGGTGGGGGAAATTGCCTTTATCCCTTCTAGGTAGATGTCACATACTCAAAATTATCAGTTTTGCTCACCTACTATATCCACTACAAACTATACCCTTGCTGATACGGCATACAGATGTCAACAAATTGAACAGAGCTTTTACAAACTTTATATGGAAGGGAAGACGAGCTAGACTCAATATGCGCACACTAATGTTTACAAAAGAGGTCAGAGGAGTGGGACTACCCAACATACGAAAGTATAACATAGCTTGTATATTACGGCATGTTTTAGATTGGGTAAAAAAAATGAGACATTACTCAGATTACGACCTAGAATCGGAGTTTTGTAAACCTTTGGATTTAACTGCACTAATGAACACACCTTTAGCTGATATACCATCACATATTAAACAGTCTCTTGTTTGCCAAGATACTATCATGACTTGGTAAGCAGTACGAAAAAAGCTTAAACTATCTTGGAGGGTCTCAAAGCATTTAAATCCCTGGATGTACCCGGCTTTTAAACAGGGACTGGAAAATAAACTATTTAGAGAGTGGGACGGGAAAGGAATAAAAATGCTAGAAGACCTACTCCATAGACAAGAACGGAGGTGGATGACAGAACAAGAAGTGCTAGATTCTTATAACTTGTCAACTGTTCAGCTACCACAATACAGCCAGTTAAATCATTACGTCCTACAACACTTGTCGAATGTAGACAGGGATGTAGATATTAATTACTCGGATAAATTGGTCCATATTGATATTAATGACTTTACCATTTCTTCTGTTTAGAAATCAATACGGGATGACCTGACGCCTTCGGGCACAGCCAAAATGTTTCAATCATGGACAAAATACCTACCTGACGAAGACTTGGAAAATAAAATCTTGAGGGGTTGGGAGCTAGTGCGTAAGAATATTATTAACGAACAATGGCAGGATAGCCAATTTCGTATAATGCATAAAATAATATGGCTTCAATCTACCTCCCAACCCACGACATTTTGAGAGATCTATGATATGTCCTAAATGTGGTTTGGAAAAAACAGAGATGATTCATGGCATATGGTCATGTCCGAACACACAGGCATATTGGAAAATGATTCAACAAAAGGTGAAAGTGACTTGTAGTATATGGGTAGACTTAGACCCTTTATGCTGGATATTCCATTATACGAATGACAGAATAACAGGAGGGATACAGACCATCTTTCACACACTAACTATGCTGGAAAAAGGCTAATTCTACAATATTGACTAGCGGAGAAGCTGCCAGGAGAGAGGGAGATTCAAACTGGTTTAATGGCGGTAATGAACTTAAATAGGAGGGAGGCTGAAAGAAACAGATGAATTGGCACCTGGTTTCTTCAAAAAATGGAGATCCTTTATAGAATCTTCTCTATCAGATGAAGAGATACAGAAAGTGGTATCACCATTTGCTCTCTCAGAATGGTATCTCATGGGAGATATTCAGAATAACCTGGGTAAACTTAAAATACGTACCTAATGGGGGTATAATGAAAGGGGACACGAAATAAGAATGTTTAAGATGTAATATGCAGAATTTGGGATAAACCTAGTGAACTGGTCTATGGAATGAATCTGGAATAGAGGGGATAGTGGTAATTGACCAGCTGTACATTAAGGTAATTGAAAGTGATACCTGTATAGGGTTGGATATAAAGGTAAAGTTAGTTCATGTTGATGTATTAAATACAAACTATCATAATGACTGTTATCATTGTTGTATTAGGAGTATGATTGGAAAATTAATAAAAATGAATTTAAAAAAAAAAAAACCCTTTATGGGCAATGACTGCCTGAAGTTTTGATCTCATGGACATCACAAGACGCTGTGTTTCCTTCTTTTTAATTCTCTGCCAGGACTTTTCTGCAGCGGTTTTTAGTTGCTGTTTGTTTGTGGGCCTTTCTGTCTGATGTTTAGCCTTTAATAAGTGAAAAGCTATATTCGGTTTAGATCAGGTGACTGACTTGGCTATTTAAGAATATCCCACTTCTTTGCTTTAATAAACCCCTGGGTTGGTTTGGCTTGATATATTGGGTCATTGTCCATCTGTGTTATAAATTGTCAACCAATCAAGTTGGCTGCATTTGGATGGATTTGAGCACACAGTATGTCTATGAAATCCCAGAATTCATCCGGCTGCATCTATCCTTTGCCACATTATCAATAAACAGTAGGGACCCAGTGCCACTGGCATCCATGCATGTCCAATCCATCACACTGCCACCGCCATGTTAACAGATGATCATGAGCTGTGCAATGCCTTCACCATAGGTTTTTCTTTCTATTATTCTGGTAGAGGTTGATCTTGGTTTCATCTGTCCAAAGAATGTTCTTCCAGGACTGTGCAGGTTTTTAAGATTTTTTTTTAGCAAAATCCAATATAGCCTTGTTACTCTTGAGGCTTATGAGTGGCTTGCACCATGCAGTGAACCATCTGTATGTACTTTCATGCAGTCTTCTCTTTATGGTAGATTTGGATATTGACTTGCCTACATCCTGGAGATTGTTGTTCACTTGGATGGCTGTCGTGACGAGGTTTCTCTTCACCATGATAATTATTCTGTGATCATCCACCACTGTTGACTTCTGTGGGCGTCCCGATCTTTTTGCATTGTTGAGGTCACCAGTGTTTTCTTTCTTTCTCAGGAGTCAGGATGTACCAAACTGTAGATGTTGTTACTCATAATACTGTAGCATTTTCTCTGATTTCTTTTTTTTGTTTTTCCAGATTAAGGATGGCTTGTTTTACCTGCATGGAGAGCTCCTATGACCGCATGTTTACTTAGAGTGACTGCAAACTTGTCATTTTGGACCGGACAACCCTTTTAAGATTTACACTCCAAAACAAGGTTTTGATTATTCTAATATGCAAACATATATTATGAATAATGCATGACTTTGTGGTCCAGTGGCCATTGTAAATGCTTTGGAATATTAACTATTTTTTCTAGTATCATTACACAAACTGTAAATCATGTGCCAAGCTCTTAGAGATGATTTACCAAAACAATTGTTATAACAATCAATTAGCATATCATTAGGATGTGTAAAGACTAGAGGATAACTGATTTAAAGAAACATTGAAGCATAAAAGAAAGAAATGGTAGCTACCGTGTTTCCCCAAAAGTAAGACCCTGTCTTACATTAATTTTACCTCCGAAAGTCGCACCCTCTCTTACTTTCGGGGGGGGGTCTTACATTAGCCCAAAAAAAATGACAATTTTTTTAACAAAAAAATTAACATTTATTAACATGCTGAACAGTATGGTACTCATCACCAAACAGTAGAATAAAACAAATGTATCAAGAATTTCTTGTTACTACCGTATCATCCCACATACGGTAATCCCACTGCAGCCTCCCATAACAGTGCCGTATCCCACAGCAGCCTGCCATAACAGTACTGCAGTGTACCGTACACACAGACACACACAGCCCCATACACACACACCCATACGGTCAGGCCCGGCGTCAGCACCCGGCGCACCCGGGCAAGTGCCGGGGCCCTACTGCTTGGAGGGGGCTCACCGAGCCCCTGAGGGCTAGGGTCACACTTGCATTGTGACCGTAGCCTGACGCAAGTATTGTCTGCTGCAGCGCAGAGCGTTTAATGCTATGCGCTGCCAGCAATGGAGCCCATAGAAACCCGATGTTTACATTGACAACCAATGGTTGGCAAGGTAAACATCGGGTTTCTATGGGCTCCAGAGCATAGCATTTTAAAAGCTATGTGCTGCAGCCGAAAATACTTGCATCAGGCTAGGGTCACAATGCAAGTGTGACCCTAGCCTCAGGGGCCCCTGAGCACACTGCCCCCACAGCCAGGGCCATATCCAGGGGGCAGCTGGGGGGTCATTTGCAGGGAGGGCGGACTCAGCCTCCTGCAGCTCCAGAGATCTCCCTCTGTGGGAGCCGACAGAGCTGCACACTCTGGGCTGACAGGACCTGTGATGATGTCAGTGGAGGGTGGAGTCAGGGGTCACATGACCAGCTCCTCAGTGTATGCAGGACTCTGAGCATCATGATGGCCAGCATAGCAATTAGGTGAAGTTTATGTGTGGGGTCAGGAGGGATTTACAGTGTGAATGTAGCAGAGGTGAGTGTGTACTCGGGGTATGGCAATTTGGTGAAGTTTATGTGTGGGGTCAGGAGGGATTTACAGTCTGAATGTAGCAGAGGCGAGTGTGTACTAGGTGTATGGAACGGAGCCGAGTGTGTACGAGGTGTACGGAGCGGAGCCGAGTGTGTACTAGGTGTATGGAATGGAGCCGAGTGGGTACTAGGTGTACGGAGCAGAGCCGAGTGGGTACTAGGTGTACGGAGCGGAGCCGAGTGTGTACGAGGTGTACAGAGCGGAGCCGAGTGTGTACTAGGTGTACGGAGTGGAGCCGAGTGTGTACTAGGTGTATGGAATGGAGCCGCGTGTGTACGAGGTGTACGGAGCGGAGCCGCGTGGGTACTAGGTGTACGGAGCGGAGCCGCGTGGGTACTAGGTGTACGTAGTGGAGCCGAGTGGGTACTAGGTGTACAGAGCGGAGCCGCGTGTGTACGAGGTGTACGGAGCGGAGCCGCGTGTGTACGAGGTGTACGGAGCGGAGCCGCGTGTGTACGAGGTGTACGGAGCGGAGCCGCGTGTGTACGAGGTGTACGAGGTGTACGGAGCGGAGCCGCGTGTGTACGAGGTGTACGGAGCGGAGCCGCGTGTGTATGAGGTGTACGTAGCGAAGCCGCGTGTGTACGAGGTGTACGGAGCAGAGCCGAGTGTGTACGCGGTATACGGAGAGGAGCCGAGTGTGTACAAGGTGTACAGAGCGGAGCCGCGTGTGTACGAGGTGTACGGAGCGGAGCCGTGTGTGTACGAGGTGTACGGAGTGGAGCCGTGTGTGTACGAGGTGTACGGAGCGGAGCCGCGTGTGTATGAGGTGTACGGAGCGGAGCCGCGTGTGTACGAGGGGTACGGAGCGGAGCCATGTGGGTACGAGGTGTACGGAGCGAAGCCGCGTGTGTACGAGGTGTACGGAGCAGAGCCGAGTGTGTACTAGGTATATGGAGAGGAGCCGAGTGTGTACGGTGGTGTACGGAGCGGAGCCACGTGTGTACGAGGTGTACGGAGCGGAGCCGCGTGTTTATGAGGTGTACGGAGCGGAGCCGCGTGTGTACAAGGTGTACGGAGCGGAGCCGCGTGTGTACGAGGGGTACGGAGCGGAGCCATGTGGGTACTAAGTGTACGGAGCGGAGCCGCGTGGGTACGAGGTGTGCGGAGCCGCGTGGGTACGAGGTGTACGGAGCAGAGCCGCGTGGGTACGAGGTGTACGGAGCGGAGCCGCGTGGGTACGAGGTGTACGGAGCAGAGCCGAGTGTGTACGAGGTATACGGAGAGGAGCCGAGTGTGTACAAGGTGTACAGAGCGGAGCCGCGTGGGTACGAGGTGTACGGAGCGGAGCCGCGTGGGTACGAGGTATGTGTACCAGTGGTAGACCCCCGCGGATTCCGCTCCTATAGTCTCAGCCACCTTTGCCAGCAGCATTCTTCTCCATAGTCTCTTCTGCCGCTGTCTGCATTCTGCAGCTCAGCATGGAGGGGCACGATGTTGTCATCACTGTGCTGATATGTGCAGAGTGACCGGAGGACACCGGAGCAGCGAGAAGAAAGGTGAGGAGAAAGACAGATACGGACCGCCAGACATTCCGCTTGGCTGCGGTGCCACCCATATGGCAGTGTGGCTCCATTAAGCTGCTTGCATTATTTGTGTGCTTGAGGATGCTTGTGTATATACCAAGCATCCTCAGACGCACAAAAATGCAACATTTTCCATTTGAAGAGTATTTTTAAAAAGCGCAAGGGAACGCAAATGCATTTTAGCCCGCTCCTAACAACGTGTAATATACTCACTGTCAGAAACAGCTCTTACTGGTTTCAGCAGTCACTGTTCCTGTGAGGCTGCCTTCACATAGGTGTTCTTTTAAAATGTGGCAGTTGCGGTAAAAAAATCTGCATCTGCCGCATTTTCCGTCTAGCGGCTGCACTTGCTGCACATTAGCGGCAAGCCCCATGCATTGTCTATGGGGCTTGCGGTAAGTGTGTGGCAATATATATATTATAGTCCATGATATGTACTAAAGGGGGCCCACTGAGACTTTTCCGCCCGGGGCCCACAGAAACCTGGAGCCGGCCCTGCATACGGTACCCATACACACACACCCATACCCATAGGTACACATACAGTACACACACACACACAGCCCCATACTCACACACCCATCGTTATGGTTATACAGTACACACGTCTCCTTACTTTTTTTTTCTCTGGGTCACTTTCGTTTTCCTCTGTGGTGCAGCTGTGGGACGCGTCTGCTGCAGGGGATGCTGGGCCAATCAGCAGCGAGCCGGGACAGCAGTGACGTCGGGGCTGGGCGGCCAATCACAGCTCGAGCTGCTGGGCCAATCAGCACTCAAGCTGATGGGCCAATCAGCAGCAAGCCGGGGACAGCAGTTACGTCGGGGCTGGACACACCGGGGGACACACCAGGGGACAGCGGCGGCCCAAGGTACGGTACTAAGGGAGGCCTTATATTCCCCAGCACCCCCCAGGCGGCCTTACATTCGGGGAGGGGGCCTTACATTAGCAGACCCCCCGTTCCCCCTACCCTGTCTTACTTTCGGGGGGGTCTTACTATCGGGGAAACACGGTACAACAAATGCATCTTGAGCTATTGAATAACTATCTCTCCCTTATTAGTGCTGTCCTTCAGTTTTAGACTAAGCCACAGTCTGATACATAGACTATTACTGAGTGGTTCTATCCTGATAATTTATACTGTATATCGCACATCACATGTATTAACTCAGCGGTTAGGCTGCAAGTTATAGGGGTTAGATCAATATACTAATATAGCAGTATCGATGCCCCTAATGGCCCCTTTACACGCCGCTACGGAAAAGTAGAAACCGGCAGGTATCAGAGACAATTGTACCTGATACCTTGTAAACACCGCGCAGTAGCGGCATGTAATTCAGGTTGAAAGACAGGTATCCAAAGAGACAGGGAGGAATAACCTGAATTACATGCCGCTACTGCGCGGTGTTTACAAAGTATCAGTTACAATTGTCTCTTGATACCTGCCGGTTTCTACCTTTCCGTAGCGGCATGTTAAGGGGCCATAATAGATACACTCAATTGTCCCCTACACTCAGAACCTTCAAGCGGAACCTGAAAACCCATCTCTTCAGAACAGCCTACAACCTGCAATGACCGAGCTGCTGCCCTACCACCACTGGACCTGGCACTACACCACACTAAACTCGGCGCTCCACCACCATCGGACCGGCGCTCCAGCACCACCAGGGCAGGGTCCTCTCTCTCCGCTCTATATCGGCCTGCCATTGTTAGTTTGTTCATTGTATTTTCAACTTGTTTGTATGTAACCCTTTCTCATGTATAGCACCATAGAATCAATGGTGCTCTATAAATATAATAATACTTCTTCCCTAAATACAATTTCCTTTTAAGTGTTAGTAGAGATGGCTGAATCCGCAGATGTTTGGGTTCGCTGGATCTGGCCAGACTTAAAAAAAATGTCCGGTTCGGGGCCAGACATGACACAAACTTGAGCAAGTTCAGGCTCTGAACCCTATATTAGTCTATGGGGACCCTAACCTGAGTGCTAAAAAATAGGGGTAGAAAAGGCTACAGGGCTGCAAAACGAAGCAAAATGGGGATTAAAGCAGGAGTTTGAACTCATTGAACTCAATGCCTCATTACAAGATTAGGCTATGTGCGCATGTTGAGTATTTGGTTGCCAAAATTTCTGTACCAAATTTGCATCTCCTAGCAGGAAAATGCACCAAAAACATGCATTTTTGATTCATTTTTCTCCATGTGTTTTTTAGGCTTTTGGGGTGGAAATATGCTGCAGAAAGTCACCAAGAATGGACATGCTGCAGATTTCTGCACCAAATCTGCAAGAGAAAAAAAAGAAAAATGGGCATAAACTGCAGAATTCTCATTGATTTTGCGGGCATAAGGATTTTCATGCAGTTTTGTGACAAAACTTCACTTACAAATTGAACCAAAAATGTACTGTGTGCATATGGCCTAACATTGGAGGAAATCAAGAAAATACAAGTAAATAAAACCAATAATACTGATTATATAAGACTAGATGTGGGCCCGATGCTGTCACATCAGGAAGGCTGTGATGTCACGATGTGGAACTGAGCACAGAGGCTGTTTCTCCCCCTTGATCGCTCTGTCACCCCTGTGTGCTGTCTTCTCCCCTCTGTGCTCTCTCCTTTGACCTGTCTCCTCCCTGTGTGCTCTCTCTCTCCCTGTGTGCTCTCCCCCTGTATTGACTTCTCCCCTGTGTGCTCCTCCCCTGTGCACTTGCCCTCCCCCTGTGCACTTTCTGTGTACTCTCTTAGCCCCCTGTGTCCCATCAATTGCGTATGTAAATATGGCTATCATCGGCACGTGATACAAGGACATTAGGACAGAAGTAGATGACAGATGGGACTTCGTGATTATGTAAGTAGATTAAACATTACCTCCAGACTATACCCACATAATACCATCATCTAATGATGAAATGCAACTTTACCAGAACAATATTACAATGAATACTGCAATATTAGATAGATCATTTTGCCAGGCCATAAACACATATTACCACAACATATAGAGCAGTGATGACACTACTGTACTGAACATCCTGTCAGACAGAGAAGGGAGCCAATGGCTCTCAGCTAAACTAAAGTTATTAATAACATCAGGATATGGGGGATCCAGGTATATTAGATGTATTGCATGCTGATAAATCGCAATTTTGGACAAGTCAATCTGCCATAATTGCCAAATGTCCAATCTGGCCATGATTGTCACTGTTCATTTGTATCTACTGTGAGCAAGTCTCGTCATTAAAGCACACTACTTATTAATAAGGTAAAAAATGTTTGTACCGTGTTAGCCAGTAGATAGAAAAATATTGGAATCTGAGAGTCCTCAGATACCTTTTAATGGCTAACTGGAAAGATGGTAAGCATAGCAAGCTTTTGGGACACTATGGTTCCTTCGTCAGGCTGATATGTCTTCAGAATTTGTGTCATTTTCAGCCTGACGAAGGGCCCATAGTGTCCTGAAAGCTTGCTGTTTACCATCTTTCCAGTTAGCCATTAAAAGGTATCAACCACTGAGGACTCTCAGATTCCAATATTTTACTTATTAATATTCATTCTTCAGGTGAACCAAATGTGCATGTTTGTGGAGTGGGGAGCTATTGTCCTTGGTCAGATTAATACATATTATTTCAATATGACCTTGGCAGACTGTATGCAGAAACATCTCTAAAGGTACCCGGCACACGCGGCAATTTTGCTAGCAATTTCACTGGCAATTTACTGGTTGCAGTGAAATCATGGACACATTGTTCCATTTGTACACAGCAACAAAATAGAACAATGTGTCCATGATTTCACTGCAACCAGCAAATTGCCAGTGAAATTGCTAGCAATATTGTGACGGTACCTTAATTCTCAGTTGGGTACATAGAGACAAGTTGCAAGAAACAGATGTTTTCATATAAAAGCAGAAACTGTTGGACAGGCGCATGCCCTCAGTATGTTGTATTGTAAGAGATTTCTGGAATTTCAGCCATAAATCGCCCAGCTTGAGGTTTTCTGTGACTTCAATTTAATTTCCACATCATCAGCTTTTCTAAAATTCACTGACAAAGTTGGTTGTCTGAGCACATCACAGCCCTACACACTGCTATCATCTGCCGTGGATAAGCGAATGTACTAAGCTGAGGATACAGAAAGGAAAGACATATTCTACTGTACGTTATTCTAAGGTCTGATACTCATATTAAGGTCAGTTTTTAGTATTAAGTGGCACACTTCAAAGAAACATTCTGCACTTTATTAGATTCTTATAAACCAGTTTGCAGCATAGAGGTGGCACAGATACCCCATCACGCTATATCACAGTGTTGTCAGCTTTTCCTAATTTTCATAGTTACCAAGATGAGAACTCATTTTAGGCATCCTTTAAGAGGCATATGAGAAAGACTGGATGACACATCCTTACTAGAAAAAAAGAATATGGCCCTTTTTTTGCTTTTTGCCTCGTCTTTTGCATTGTGCTGATGGATTTTGGGCTAAATGAATCAATATAGGTACATAAGTTCTGAGTCATCAATGTGTTTACAGGTGTAAAAAACTTTGGAAAAGTCACAAAATGTTGTAACCTTTTCTTTGTACGTGACAGTTTTGGCCAGTCTACAAAAATGGTGGGAGCTAGGGGAGGAGCCAGGACAGGACGCAGAATGGCTTATTAATCCATTCATCAAATCTATCATCCGTGCTGGTACTTCTTATGCCAGACGAGTTACTCAGCATTTAAACCGATGTACATGGAGGCACACTCTAATGTTAAAATGCACTAAATTCATTAAATAGCATATGGGTCTTAATGATTTTTGCACATTTTAATCCTATAAACTCCCTATGAAGATTGGCATACAAAATATTAGTCATATCGAATCGGTGCTACAGTTTTTGGTGAATTAGTGCAAATGCGAAGTTGCATTTTATTGGGGGGGGTCACTTTTTTTAAAACCTTTTTAGATTAAAATGTTACCCAATCTTCAGACTTCACATGCATGAATAAAAAGGCAGACTTTGTATTCCACTAGGGATTTAGGATACAATTGCACAAAAAAATATAGAAAGTTTAGTAAAATTACAATTGTTGAATTAGGGTAAAATATATGGGTAACCCAAACCATGACTTAATGCTGATAAAAAAGGGCAAGGGCATGTGTACACATTCAGTATTTGCAGTAGAAATATCCACTGCAACATGATGACAATACTAAGCTCAGTGCTCACTGCAAACAATAAACACCAGGGAATCAGACCGGGGTCGTGGAGGGTGAATAAAGCCAAGTTAGGCTAGGGTCACACTTAGGAGTGTTCTTTAAAAAACGCATGGGTTATTTTTGGGTGTTTTTTAGGTGGTTTATGACTGGTTTAGAGTTCTGGGGGGCTCCTAAGAAACGCATGCGTTAACGCATAGGGCCATAGGTGGGATGGGGCATGTAAATTTGTGATGTAGAAAACACTAAAAACACACCCCTCAGCCAATAAAAAGGGGAGGTAAAGTGGTACAGTAAAGTGGTAAAGTACTGTTTCATGCTAACTCACAGATGATGATGAAGATGAGGATGAGTCTGACAGGGTCAGGATTACAGACACATCCGAGTCGGCCATCTAGACCACATTTAAAAACCTTGGATCAACATGGGTGGCACAGCAGAGTATCGCACAACATTAATGAGCCCATGTTGGGAACACATGTGGACATACCTTCCTAGATGAGGCTGGGCTTCTTCTTTCGACACACCCGGGGGCAGGACAGGGTTCATCATGCCCTTCCCCCTGTTTATGTGATTGATTGGTCAATTTTAGCATTTATTCTATGCAAAATATGCATGTCCTGAAAACGCATGTGTTTTCACGTGTCATTTGGACACATGCATTGATGCATGCATTGCCCATAGGGACCCATGATACGAAAACACATGCGTTTTTGAAACTGCACGAAGACACGCAGCATGATGCGTTTTTTCGTGCTGAGCCAAAAACGCATGGGAAAAATGCATGGCAATTACAACATGCGTTTATTGCATTGGTGCCTATGGATGCGTTTTTGCATGCGTTTTTCACAGAAGACAAGTGTGAAAAATACATGGAAAATACACATCCATGACGCCAGTGTGACCCTAGCATTAGTTTGTTTTACAGCAAACTGCATTACAAATTGCAGTGTTAGGCTGGCTTCACACTACGTTTTTATTCCTGTCTGTGGGATCCTGTTTTTTGCAGGACCCCACGAACAGGAACGGAGACAGGCAGACAGATTGTAAATTCCGGATGCATGATGTATGTATATGCACTACTAAAGTGAAATAAACAAAATTAGTGGGCATTAAAAATAAAAAAATAAAAATCCTTACCTGTCCTGGGAACCGAGGCGTCCACATTCAATGCAGAAAGGATACTGTTAGGACCTTGATCAGCTGATCACTACCGGCCAATGAGATTTTAAGGACTTTGCAGCATCAGACATCTTCCCCGGGACAGTCACTAGAGAGGTAAGTATTTGATTTTTTTAATTATTTTTAACCATTCCCTGACTTAATTTCACTTTAGCAGCGTATGTAATTACACTGCTAAAGTGAAATTACACACATACCATGGGTTCAGAGCAGTGTTCTTGTTCTGAGCATGCTCTGTACCCTGTAACTAGATCTGGGAAACAATTCTGTTTTTTCCCGAATAAGGCTCCATAGGCCCCCATGTTAAGTGTCCCGGACCAGACCGGACTCGTTTCTGTCAGGTTTTGCCACTGGATCCCAAAACGTGCAGACTTCGTTTTTGGGACCGGTGAAAAACAGGACAGAAACTAATGTGGGACAGAATACACAAAACCTGATGGCCAAATATGACCAATCTGGCATCATAAGGATACATGGGAGGCAAAAACGATCCTGTTCTGTTTGTTTAATAAACAAACAGAACAGGATCCCATAAACTGTAGTGTGAAGCCAGCCTTAGAAGAATATGGTTAATCAGGGAATGCAGGTAGAATACAAAGCTGCCGTCGGCAGGTGTTGGCCAGGTTTTATTTTTTGCACAGAACAGAATCGCAACCAACATGTACCAATGCTACCTTCACAGTCAACACAGTGCTTCGGTTCTGTGAAAAAAAGTGAGAATATCGACAAGGCAACAATATGATGTGATTAGTAAGGGGAAGAGCCTGTTTGGTTAATGGAGGAGTCTCAAGAAGATTGCTAAATGACAAACTAAAACACAAGAATCCAAAGGGAAGGTATTTGTTAATAAACTGGATGATTTGTTTGATGTTGCTCATGCTGATGCAATGAAACGTATAAAAATTCAGTAAGACCATAACTTCTTGCTTGTTCAAAGAGAAAAAGGTCATTGTGGAAGCATGGGACCATTAGAAGAAGTCTGTCTAAGGGTACCGTTACACATTGCGATATCGCAATGCAACATCGACAGAAAGTCACGTGGTGTGGCCGTTGCAGTTGATATCGTTCATGCGTTGTGTCGTGTAAATGGGCAATGCGACTCGAAAAAATCGTAGGTACAATATTGCAAGAAGATTGTGCAAGCCCTTCAACCGTACGATATTGTATATGCGATGTGGCAGGATCGTGCTGTGTGACGGTGCAACTATGATCTTGTTTCCAACTTCCCCTATTCACTACAATGTTAATGCTCGGTCCCTGGGTTGCTCATACCCAGCGTACAAAAGTTGAGGACTACAGCCTAGTTGCGTTGCCTGCCGATATCTCCCTGTGTGACATCTACTATGCGATCTTGGACAAGTGCCAAAAACGTGCGCGCTCCCGTGAAATTGTATGCGATATCGGAATGATATTGCGACATGTAACGGTACCCTAATGGTTTTAAGCAGATTTGAATTACAGGCAGAGAAATTAAGAAAAAAGGAAACAGAGTGAATTCAGCAGTTGACAGCATCAGCTGAATTTTGCAGTAGTAGCACTTGCAACAACGAATGCGCTTATGAAAACCTGCTTGCTGCTATTTCTCAGTCTCTTGGCCATAATCATACAGTCTCATGTTGAACAGGGAATTCATCAGACTGACTCGTCGCTGGCATCAAGAGAATGCAGCAAATGCTATCAAAGCTTTCTTCAATAGCAGCAGTCCACTAACTGTATATGTGAAAAGGTTTGCAAGCCAGACCCGCAATGAAACTGCTGAGTGACTAACAGTACTAGTGTACAAGAGTACAAGAGAACTGAGAAGTTGTTGTTGGTCTCAGAGGTACCTAACAGCACAGGAGCAGCACAAGCTAAGACAATATTCGAGGTTATGTAGGATTGGAAGCTGTTGGATAAAGTGAAGTATATGTCATTTGAAACGACCAGTGCTAACACTGGTTCAAGGCCTAGTGCGTCTGTCCTTTTTCAACAGAAACTGCAGAAAGAACCACTAACTTTGCTGTGTAGGCATTCACAAGGTAATTATTGCAAGTGTGTTTGTTAAATTGTGGCCTTCATCAACAGGTTCAAATATAAAGTTCAAAACACGTAAGCTTGTGACCCACTTTACGGGTCCCCACTTCTCACAAGTCCTAGCCACTAAATCCTAGCCACTAAATCAGTGTCCAAAAACAGCAAAGGACAAATTTAGAACATTTTTCTTTACCACAGCATTACTTTGGTCAGTCGACCATTTCACTCATGCAAGGTGCAACTTTGCCTTGATTAAATGGGAAGGCATTACTAGTGCAAGACACCAGCCTCCAATCACTAAACACCTCCTTAATCTTGGGGGGCAGCGAACCACTGGCTGTCCTGCACAATGAATAGGATTCACATAGGATGCTGTTCACACAGGTGCAGCTAGGCCATATGGGACGTGTTTTCTGGCAGGTAGCAGTGTTGTAGTGCCAGAAACAGCCCGCCTACTGAGATAGGGGCTAATGTAAGAGGCTGGGCACACATTGCAGTAACCTGTGTGAACAGCGTCCTATGTGAATCCTATTCATTGTGCAGGACAGCCAGTGGTTCGCTGCACTCCAAGATTAAGGAGGTGTTTGGTGATTAGAGCCTGGTGTCCTGCACTAGTAATGCCTTCCCTTTTAATCAAGGCAAAGCTGCACCTTGCATGAGTGCAATGGTCGACTGACCAAAGTAATGCTAAGATCAAATATAAAGTTGTTTGAGAGATTTTTTGGCTGCGTAGAACAACTGGAAAAAAACAAGTTTTTTTGCTCGAATGGAAGAATATATACTTTCAACTGAGTTAGCTCCACTTAAGAAGTGACTAGTTTAATTTTGCACCAACCAGCTTGTACAATTGCATCCAAGAAATTATTACAAGGAACTGTTAACACTGTCACTCCAGTTCCTTTATTTGTCATCAAACCAAGATATACAAATCAACACTCAAGGTGCCTACCTCAGGCCCGATGGCTGGCCAAACTGATATACACTCTGAAGATCTTCATATTTCATCACCAACTTGGTTTAACTGTGACGGAGTTAAAAAATCTCCATCAATTTTGCATTTTTACTGTCCTCTTATACGTAAAGGCTTGGGACCTTGGACAGACCCCAGCCAAATTGCTGCAAAATGACTTTATTGAAAGATCTCGTAGCATACAAAGAAATTAGCACACCTGTTGCTGAGACAGCAATAAAATCTTTCAACAGACACCTGTGGTACCTCAGAAAGATTATTGTGAGTCTGGCTTTTCATTGAAAGTGATGTTCCAACCTCACAAAAGGTTGAGATAGTACTGGGTCTGCAGAAAAAAGGCAACAAAGGGTGCTAAACTCACGTGCATCTTAGGCTGTCTTCACACTGGCGTTCCCCTCCGCAGCGTTCTGCGGAGGGGAATCGCCATGTGTGCGCAGCCAGCGCAAGCCCCTATGTTTATAATGGGAGCGCACGGTGCTGCGCTTGACAGCGCAGGACTGTGCGCACCCATTCACTCCCATATGTGATCTGCGGATGCCTATACAAAGCTGGCATTAACTCCTTTATTACCCAGCATGCCAATGCCACCAGGGCCAGAGTCGGGGTACAGGGTCAGAAAATGGTGCTTCTATGAATGTACCATTTTCTGGGGCAGCTGCGGGCTGCAATTCACAATGGGGAGACCCCAAAAAGCGTTGGCCACCCTGCGCTGAGGATTCCAGTCCCCAGCTGTCTAGTTGTACCTGTCTTGAAACTAAAAATATGGCAAAGCCCTTTGTCATTTTTTTAATTATTTCATGCAATATGTCGATCCCCAAGGCTATGGAGTCTAAAATGTGGGTAGGGAAAAAGACAAGAATATACCTGAGGAAGGCTGTAGTGTACAAAATATGCAGTCGAAACGTGTAGTATGACTCCTTTTTAATTTTTATGTTTATTGTACTCCCTATTTTTGTAAGTTTTTATTATTGTTAAACCTTTTTCTTAATAAACGGTTGAAACTACAAGGAAGACCGCATTTGTACTCCTGTGGTAGCGCCCTACTACTCTGGATTTTATATGTATTTTTTATTTCTTTAATTATTTCTTGAAATTCATGAAATAATTAAAAAAAGGGGCTTCCCAATAGTAAAAATTGGCAGCTGGGGGTAGGGTGCTGCCTGTACCTGCCTGCTGTACCTGGTTGGCATACAAAAATATGACGAAGCCCCACATCATTTTAAAAAAAAATTATTTCAAGGAGGAATTGCATAAAAAGGGCTCATCTATATAGCAGTTTTGGTGCTTTTTTGGGCCAGGAGATGCAGATGAAACACATTGAACAGAATGCAGTTTTGTGGCAAAATTGCACCAGAAATCATGAAATATGCATTGAAAACCGTGCGGCGAGTTTGGGGCTCTTTTTGCTAGGAGATGCAGATGAACATATTGAACCAAATGCACCAAAAACCATAAATTCAGCATCAAAAAACGTGTTGTAGTTTAGGTGCTTGTTAGGGTCAGGAGTTGCAGATGAACATATTGAACACAATGAATGCAGTTCTGTGCCAAAATTGCACCAAAAAAGCATGAAACCCGTGGCAAAAAAACGCATCGTGGTTTTGGTGTGCCAATTCTCTGTGACAGCATCTGTGATTGGCTGTTGGGTCCCTCTGCAGTGAATATCCAGGAAGTTGATGAACAGCCCTGGAAGTACAAGCAGGTGGATGCCGATAAGTATAATGCTGTTTAATAACTATCTTCTTTCTTTTATAGCCTCCTAGGCCACATCTATAATTTTACATTCTGAGTTCAGGGTTCGGACTTAAGTTCGAGCCACTTTCGACCCCAAACTCAAACTTTAAAAAAGGTTCCAGCAAGTTTGTTAAACCCAAACATCGGTGGGTTCGCCCATCACTAAAAATTAACCCTAAGAAAGTCCTGTTTGAACAATTTTTATAAAATAAATCAATTTTTTTAAAGTCTCCCATTACACTCAACACCCCAAAAAAGGATGTAAAAAATAATTAGAAAAAAAAAAAAAAATGAAACCCAAATAAATGATAAAATGTTCCCTTTATATCGAGGTAACAAGAACAATGAATGTATCCCATATTGTGGGACAGCAGGCACTGCACGGCTCCCTGTTATGTGACAAGCCGTGACTTCCTTGAGGTTGTCTCAGGTTAGGCTAGGGTCACACATGCATATTTCACTTGCTTTTTTGAGACCTGCGTTTTGTAAAAACACATGTAAAAATGCACCCATAGGCCCCGATGCAAAAAGCGCATGCCCCAATAGCAAAAACGCATGCCACAATAGCAAAAACGCATGCCTAAAGTGTCATCCGTTTTTGGATGCGTTTTTGTGCATAAGTGAGGAGCTGCCTTGAAAAACGCATGCAAAAACACATGATACCATTTAGTGCCATATAAAAATGCATGCGTTTTCCATAGGGCCCCATGTTAAAAAATGCATGCGTTTTTAAAAAAACGCACCAAAAAACGCCGCTTGCAGTATTTTTTGGTGCTGATTCAAAAATGCATGCAAAAACACGGGGTGTCAAAAAACACCTTAAAAAACACATTCAGAAATGTAAAAAAGCATGCAGAAACGCATGCTTATTTTTAAGGCACCAAAAAAACGCATGGCATGTGTGACCCTAGCCTTACACAGTGGATATCACATAGCAGGGAATCCAACTAGGTGACTTAAATAACCTCAGTGGCGTAAGCACTCATAACACACACTGTATCGTGAAAGCCGTGATATTGCTTGAGATGTAGTCGGCTTATATCGCCAGTATCATGAGATAGTGGGAGTGAGGAGTGGTGACGTCAGGGAGTGCAGTGCAGTTCAATCTTGCAGGATAGCCCCTGTGTGACCCAACGAGTCCTAACTGCAGTAATGTTTGTGATGGCACCGCTTTTCACACTTTCACTAGTGCCTGCGTGTCTGCTCTCGCAGCATATAGGGGATGTTTTCCGTGAATGTGACACCCTGTGCTCATAGTGCGTTGTTTGATGCTGCTTTTGAAGCTGATTTTAAGAATCTGTGTCAAAATCTGCATGTCTATCCTTAAGCCAGCAAAGTCAAGGAGACTTCAGAAGTGCTGTGACAACGTTGTCTTTTTACCTTACAGATTTGGTGCAGATTTTGGGACAAAATGAAATTTGCGCCACATCTGCAAGGATAAAAAAAGCAAAGTGAGCACAGCATTTCTGAACTGTCCTAGACTTTTCTTGCCTCAGGATAGACATGCAGACTTTGATGCACAACGCCTAAGAGGTTCCAGGGAGAGCCGCAGTTGTGGTGAAAGGGCACGAGGATTCCTCTTGCGCCCTGGCTACCTCCACAGAGACTTCTAGGGGTGGTCAACTACAGTCCTCAAGAGATACAAACACAGTGCTGGCACATGTGGTGAATTTCCCCTGATGAAGCTAACATTACTAAAAACGTGACACGTACGTGGGGGTCTTTACTAGAAGGGTTCCCCTTCTTCCCTTCCTAACACTACAAGCACTTGTACCTTGCGCTTTTGGTATGACATGTTTAGATTGTGTTTTTGTGCGATTCTATCATGTTCATTGACCATGTATTTACTGGCTAATGTTACAATGAAGGAGGAATGGACAAATGTACAGAGAGATGCTTGATAAAAATCTGCTGCCATCTACCAGAATAATGAGGATGAAACGGAGGTGGACATTTCAGCAAGACAATGATTCCAAACACATAGCCAAGAAACTCATTTAGCTACAGAGAAATAAAATAAAACTGCTAAAAAGGTCCAGCCAATCACCTGACATAAATCGAATTGAAAAATTATGGTAGGAAATAAAGTTCAGAATTCATAAAAGATGCCCATGGAACCTTCAGGATTTGAAGAGTGTTTGTGTACAAGAATGTGGCAAAATCACACCTGAGTAAAGCATGCGACTAGTTTATCCATACAGGAGGCACCTTGAATCTGTCATCTACAACAAAAGCTTTTGTACAAAGTATTAACACCTTTGTGACACAACCAATTTAAACTTTTTCTGCCCTTCTTCCCAGTGTCAAAGACTTTTATTTTCTGTCCACATATACATGGTGGGCCATTTACATTGCTGCACCTAAATAAAATGGGAATGGTTGGGGATATCAGTTTCCTTTTTGTGACACATTAGTATATGGGAGGGGGAAACTTTTCCAGATGGATGGTGACCATGACGGCCATTTTGGATTCAACTTTATTTTTTTCAATGGGAAGAGGGTCATGTGATGCATCAAACTTATTGAGAATTTCATAAGAAAAACAATGGTGTGCTTGGTTTTAACGTAACATTATTCTTTCATGAGTTATTTAGAGTTTATGACCACTTACAAAATGTGTTCAAAGGGCTGCCCATTGTGTTGGATTGTCAATGAAACCCTCTTCTCCCACTCTGGACACACTGATAGCAACACCACAGAAGAAATGCTAGCACAGGCTTCCAGTATCCGTTGTTTCAGATGCTGCACATCTTGTATCTTCACAGCATAGACAATTGCCTTCAGATGAGTGATGAGGCAAATTTTTTTGTGAATGGTGAAGTTAACAAACAAAACCACCGCTATTGGTCTGACACTAATCCACAGTGGATAGATCTCTCCAAGACTGATTGGAGCACAAAAATTGATGGTATAGTGTGATATATGGGGTACAAAGATAGTGGGGTCGTTCTTCATCAATGGAAACCTCAATGCCACCGGATATCTGAATGATGTTACAATTTCATATATTCATATTTCAGATATCCAGTGGCATTGAGGTTTCCATTGATGAAGAATGGCCCCACTATCTTTGTACTCCATATATCACACCATACCATCAATTTTTGTGTTCCAGCAGTCTTGGAGGGATCTATCCACTGTAGGTCAGACCAATAGCGGTGGTTTTGTTTGTTAACTTCAACATTCACAAAAATATTTGCCTCATCACTCATCTGATGTACTTTCAAATCACACCATTCATTTTACCACATAGTGTATGGGAAAAAAACATGGATTATTCTCCAAATTTGAAGAAATTGTGGAAAAAAAACAATTCTGAGATGGTCTAATGCGAATTGTTTTTACAGTGAACATGTTGTGGTAAAAATGATCTCGGAATAAGATTCTCCTCATCAATACAATTATAATGATACCAAACATTTCCAGAGTTTTTTCTATTATTTTAAAGGTGAAAAAATAGAATACAGCAAAAAAAAATTGGATTTGTGTAGCAATTTCCAAGACCCATAACGTTTCATTTTTCAATCATTCGAGTCATGTGAAGACTTATTGTTTGCAGGACAATGTTTT